>JAEIIU010057486.1:3377-19409 GCA_018874675.1 Drosophila baimaii | reverse complement strand
TTGCATACATTTTACATTATACATGTTATATTTTATAAAAATCTGTTATAATAAGTAACAAATTATCTTCAAGGGTATATAAACTTCGGCTCCGTCCGAAGTTAGCCTTTCTTACTTGTTTTTTTATGGCACCAGCCGAAAAAAATGGCATATATCCCCTGTCCGGAATATGCCTTTTTTACCATATAATTATATTTGTAATTTCTTAGACTAATAAATAAATAAGCAGGTAGAGCTCTAAAATCGAACAGATTCGTTATCACATATAGTACTTATATGAGCAGAAAAACACAAGCAAAACGTTTAATTTCTTGCCAACGCAGAACTTAAATGCAATTTGGATTGTAAGGTACGTATGAACAATATGTTGCTTATTTGATTTTAAAATATTCCGTCCAGGACTCCACGGACTCTACTGTCATAACTACGAGCTATTAGCTAAGGAGCTACCACTTCATATTTCTTTAAAACTACTTTAATTTTTGTACTATATTAAATAAACCGATAAATATGTAAATTTATAATAAAATATAACTTAAATCTTGAAATATCCTAAGAAAAGTAGAAAACTGTTTTTTCTGATCTGAAAAAACCAAACCTCATCAAAAGACATTCTGCAAAGTTAAGAAATATTTAATATTTGGTTCATTTTCGCGGTTGATACAAAGTTTACATTATTATTATTATTATTTTTATTCTGGCAATCTCTTGTCGAGTCTTCAATTATCCCCTCCGTACCGTATCGGTTACTGGCACTTGCCAACTATACCACGCCCAATATCCGCTTATAAAAGTCAGATGTAATCTAAGCCATTTCAATTTGCCTGACTGTCTGCTGCCTGCAGGCGCCTTGTGCAGACATTCGGGAGTCAACTTCAGCACGAGCAGGTTCCGCCCACTCCCACACCTGTCAAGGATGTCACAGTTAACACCTCGATATGCCCCTCCCCCCCAGGCCCTCTGCTTCTCCACAGAACACTCCCCTTGTTGTGTTTACCGCGCAGCTCCATCTGTTTGGCCTGGCGCTTGGCATATTGATTTTAAAGATTAAAATCAGCACGAGGAACAACAGGTGACAAGGCAAATGATGCGCATAAGTAGGCTAAACATCCCACTGGGAAAGATATAAATACAGAAACAGGGGTTGTCGGATGGACTATAACAGCACTTCGATTTGTATTTCATTTTTATTTGTATTTCCCAGATCAGGTGTCGAATTTGTTCGGGGAAAATCGCAAGTGGGAGAACTTCTTTTCCAGCTAATTAAAAGTTTGCGCATTAAGAAAAACGAATAAGAAATAAACGCTTATCTTTAAAGTCATAAAAAGTAAGCAACTCTCGCAGCAGGACCCTCATCTCCAACCCCTTATCCTTGGGTCAAGTGTTAACGCTTAAAACTAAATCTTATGCGTCTGGCCTTTTGTCCGAACCCAATTTGAATGTGAAAAGAATGGGGGAAAATGCTGGAACTGTGGCCTCTTTTTCTATTTTTTCGGGGTGTCAAAAGCCACACGACACTGGACCTTCCCCGAGCTTCTCCTTTGTAGTCTGTCCCATAATCTTTGACTTTTTATCGCCGCCCATCTGTTGAAGTCTTTATTAAAAAAAAAAACCAAAGAGAGCGAAAGTAGCTGAAAAAACTGGAGTTTTTAGCCCATTTTTTGTGGGTTTTATTGCTCGGGCAAAATGAGGGAAAGCAGAAACGACACTCCTTAAGCATTTTATTAGCAAACTTCAAGTTGTCTCGTCTGCACATAATTAAATAAAGCGTTAAACATTAAAAATCAAGATTTTCTCCCTTTTTTCTCGAGGTCCTACCTAAGATTCCAGGGAAAATATGTTTCGGAGAGCGGGGCGGAAAGGGATATGCCTTGTGCTCTCCGCAAAAGGACCTTTTGCTCACAGATAAGCATTACAATGTCGTTAATTCGTTTTCCTTTATGCCGCGGCTCGGAATTCCTTGGCCTAAAGTACCGAGGCTGCGATAAGGGGCAAAAATGTTGCGACATTTTCCGCCTGGTAATTGTCCTTGGCAGGATGCGCGGTGTCCAAGTTTATTGCCTAACGACCGCGGCACGTTCCCTTCGTTTTTATATTTTAATTAAAAAGCTGCTCCGACACTGGCAGGGAGAATCGCAAAAATATGCCAGAGGAGCTCTGACAGGAAGGTCACTTTTCAGAAAGTAGTTCACTGATTGGACGGACAGTGGCATATTTTTCCAGAAGTTTGGCATAATTTACTTAATTATTCTGGAAGGTGGTTGGAAATGTTGTTTTTTATTTGCTTCTTCTAACCAGTACATAATATTTTTAATCTGTAATAAATATATACAGATTAGGGGTGCCACAGAAATCGATATATAAAAGTACATACAAGACTTAAAAGATGTCCAAAAATCAGGAACTAAATATCTCAAGTCCCAAATTTATGGAAAGCATACGTTTCTTTTAAAGAAATCCTAAGCAACTTCATGAAATTTAAATTAAATTCGTAATTCATAAAATGTATAAAACATCAACATCCTATTGCTTATGTCAATCGAAATATTGAACTTACCTATATGTATGACTTCGATATAATCATAATCAGCATTTTAATAGGAATTTCTTTGGAAAATTCTGATCGTAAATTTATTAGGGCTTAGACTGCACAATACAGGCATGTGTAATACAGACAATTTTCGTTTATTAAGGGGATTTGGCGACCCCCAAAAAAAAAAAACGATACTAAAATGTTTGGGGGAGGGTAGTACAAGCCCAGAAAATGATAAAATAAAGAGCAATAGGCAAGATGCAAAAGTAGCTTATTACAAGGAGGGTGCAAAGTGAGCAGAAATGAAATTCATTTTTTCTCCTTTTTATGGTAAAAAGCGTGGTGACGAAGTCCGGGGGATGGTAATAATTTTACGCTTATGACGACCATTGCGGCCCTCCTTTGTGTTAATAATCTTGAGGCATCCTTCCCTTACAAGCGCTTGTTTTTTTGCGCGCCAGATAATTACATTAAGATTTGAGGTTTTCTTTTCATTTATTTTCTTTTCGTTTACGTTTTATGGCCTTCTTTTTGTGGCCACAAGGCAATGAAGCAATGAAGGGCCAATCATATTTTGCACTTGTCCTGCTCCCCTTGATCGTTTGCTGCCAAATAAAAATTCAATTGTGCAGCGCATAGAACAATTATGACAAAAATCAAGTGCAAAAACGAGCACTCAGGATAAAGGGTTGAGTGCCGAGAGTTGAAGGACTCGCTTTGCATATTAAATAGTTCGAGTGTGCGATTTCATGCCTCGTTGTGGAAGGCTGAAGGGGTATATTGGTATTCAAGTGCTTTGTATATTGGAAGACACTAATGTGCTGAATAAAAATAAAATAGATTATAAACAAATGAAAGTTTTCAATATTTTAGAAAATAATATATAATATTATCTATTCATTTAAGATTACTAAAAGAGATTTTGAAACTAAGTTAGCGCAATGTTCCTTCATCATCGATATAAATATTAGAAAAATTCTGTCTTTCGACCTATATTCAAAATCCTGACGGGATGTACCATTTTGCACCACAGATTTGTGTTCAGCGCACAAAATTCTACAAGTATTAAAAAACAATTATTATAACTGAGACACGCAGGCCGGTGTAATGTATACTTCAAATTAGTTAAACGAAAGTATAGTCCTCGAAGTGGATAGTATATGTAAGTATAAGTAGGAATGTTCGTCCATGAAACTAAAAAATAGATAAGGAAAATTAAGCAAAACTTAAAAACCAGGTAATCGACAGTCGAATTTTTCAGGAATTGCGCTTTCATTATCATTTTTTGGATTTCAAAATACACAAAATTCCCCAAGGCAAATCACGTCGAATCAGTGGCATCCCGGGACAGGCAACACATTTTTAAAACGCCCAGAGGGACACGTGCATTAAACAGCCCGAAGGATGACGCCAGGACATCAGGGCAGAACGAGAGTAATTTACAAAACTCGTCGGCAGTTGACTTCAACGCGTTTGTCCGTCGCGCAATTAGGCAATTGCCCTGCGTCTGTGTGGGTGTGTTATGTAATTGACAAAAAATGACATGCAATTGTGGAGCACAGGGAGGAGGAGATCACGCAAAAATAAACCAAAAATTGATTTTTGTGTAATGAGTCCGAAGGTCCTCTACAGGACAACTGCAACTGACTGTTGTTGTGCTTCACTTTTTGTATTTTTTTCTGCCTCTTTTTGGCCTGTCGCATGCCGGCTGCATATTAAAAAGTGCGTGATGCTTTCGCCGACCGAAGCTCCTGGGCGCAGGGCTGTCAATTTTTATGAAGTTAAATTCTCGTCGCATTTCTGTGAGCGGCGGCTGGCGCAAAAGGTGTTGCATGTAATGAAGCGCATAATTTTAATTGGTTTTTGTTGGATTTAATAAAGCGTTATTAATGTAGCAGCGCCCAAAGGATGCGAACGCCCAGCAGTAACTGTTAAAAAATTATTCGGAAATTTCTATCAAGGGCAACCATTAATTTTTTGAGCAATTCTTAAAATTTTTGAAATATTTCTTAACTCTTGAATGCTCGGAATGTTGGGGAAACCAAATAAAATACTTTACACATATATGAAAGATGATAATATGTTGCTAGATATGGAAACTGTAATAGAATCGACTCAGATGATTATTAATTTTGTCATTTTATTATAATTTTCACTATTCTTAATATAAAAGGGAATCCTTTATTTTATCACCATTTAAATAGATTTTATTTAAATAAATGCGGTTACAAGGCATCAAAGAATATTAAAACCAAACCGCAAGAAAAGGGTAAATAATAAATAATAACCTAGTTGAGTCAATTTATTAGATTTACAAAAAATTAATTTAAATTACATTTAAATTTAATTTAGTTCTTTACAACACTGGCAACGGATAAGTTTTTTTTCACCACTGCAAAATCTCTTTTATTTATCTGTAAATGCTGAAAATTTCAGTAAAAGCTCTCAGCGGCAAGCAATCCTTGATACGTTACATTTTACATTCTACACATGTTAGCGCCCATGCCGTGTAAAGAGAAAGGTTTTCCTTGCAGAATGGTTCTGTTAAAGGGAAAAGCTTAGTACAAGTTTCTGAATGGTTCTGAAAAAGGGTAAAACCAAAATCATCGCTAAATAGCTTGCAGCGATTCTCTCAGATTTCTCTCACCTCTCTAACGATACTATGCGATATTTTTGTATGGCGAAGTCGTATGAAATTTGCCGAAATTTTTTCTCTTTTAATGTTCAATTATATTATGATTCAAAAATATCGAAACGAAAAAAGCTTTTTAATTGTGCTTTTTTGTGCTTTCAAACGCTCAGAGTTGCTTGTGAAAACATTCGATGGTGCTCACGAAGCATCGATGTTTTAAAAACATCGATGTTATCGATATGCTACCTTTAATCGACGACGGTGGTTTAGAAATAATTTCGATTTCCACCTGAATTTTTTCCTGCAAGCTCCAACATGTCTCAGCAAAATAACAACGATGTAATTGAGTTGGACGACGACGAGGAGGACGAGGACGTGCAATTCGTGGGAATCGTTCACCTGCAGACCCCCGCCATTGATCTCTGTACATTGCCTTCAACTTCCGCGGCGGCTGCAACTCGTTCGTTGGCCGGAGACGCGGCGGGAACTGGAGCTGCAGCTACGTGTTTTGCAGTTGCTCCACGTCCGGATCCTCTATCTCCTGCTGCGGCCACGCCCCCAGCGGTTGTCTCAGCCCCCACGTCGCCAGATGGTGCAGGGAGAAGCATCAACGTGGAAGCAGGTGAGGAGTGCACTTTCCCTATCCTTGAACTTAATAATAGTCTTTATTTTGGCCAATGCATACATATGTATGCTCGTACTTTCTAATGACATACTCTTCCCCTCCAGCAACCTCCGCTTCCGGCGAGGATTCCTCATTACCATCAGCTGCTGCTGGTGTCCTGGAGTGCCCCATTTGCTTGCAAACCTGCATCCATCCAGCGCGTCTCCCCTGTGGCCATATCTTTTGCTTCTTGTGTGTTAAGGTGCGTAGTTCCAACACCCAACAGCGGAAGCGTCTCTCGGCCACTTAACAATGCGAATCGCATCGCCAATTGGGGGAATTTAAATTTTCGACCAGCGCCAAAGCCCCAAGGCACGTAGCCAAGTTCAAGGCTGTTCCCAACCCTTTGGTGATGCCTCGCGCCTGACTGATTGATTAGCATGCCTCGCAGAGACGCAGACGCACTCACATTATGGAGTTAGATTGGCTTCCGGCTGGCGACTTGTCAATTGCTTTCCGCCCCGGACACACTCAACCAGTTTAGGCCAGAGACAAGTGTTCGATTAGCACTCAAGTGCATTTTCCAGTTCCCAAACTAGTTTACTTAGCTTGAGCGTGAATTAATGTCAATTCGAAGCGGTCATTTACAGAAAGTTTAACAGCTTAGAACTCAATTTCCCCATGTTCAATATTTTTAAACGTGAAAACCTGAATAGATAACTTATATTAGCTCCTTAATGATTTTTTAAAGTGACCAATTTTTCGGTTAGCATGAAGCCAAGCTTAGGTTGAAATATTTCTTCAAAAATAACTTATCTCCCATCCATTCCCAGGGTGTTGCCTACAAAAATCGACGCTGCGCAATGTGCCGCCGCGAGATTCCCGCCGAGTTCCTCGACCATCCACAGCTGGTAAACGGCATCGAGGACATCTGCGCCACCCGCGCGACTGAAGATGGCTACCAATGGTACTATGAGGGCAGAAACGGTGAGTAGGATTACGCTTCTGGTGTCGGCCGCCCCTCATTTCCCCATACCCCCACCGAAAACACACACGCACCATGCACATCTAGGTGGCTGGTGGGCCTATGATCAACGAACCAACGAAGATATCGAGGTCGCATATGCCGATTATCAAACGTACAAGACGGCAAACCCACCGCTCATTTCAGAGGATCACAATCCTCCGTCCGATCCCAACATATCCCTAGACCTAAACATAGATGATACCGAAATAGAGGATGACATCGATACCTCGGATGAAGAGGATGAAGAGGATTGGCAAAGCATCACCGATGAATATTTCCATATTGGTCCTCATGCGAGCAGGTTGCATCAGTCGATCTGCGGGTCAACGTACGTTATTGACTTTATAAGAATGAAGCAATATCTCCACTCGAAGCCCAACAGGCGACGCAATATACTGCGATGCAAGAGCACCGATGACGTCCCAGGCGGAACCAAGGGCGTGGCTGGGCTCAGCAAGCGCCTAAGATACAACTAAGCTTTAATTAAATCACACACCCACCTAGTTCCTAATCCATTCCGCATTCCGCACTCCCATCCCCATAACTACATTCAAAGCAGATAACCAAAACTGTGATTTAGAGGCGAGAAGGCCAACCAAGATCCGAGATTAGATCCCAAGTCCCATTCCAAACTTTGTTTGCTCTTCACAAAAATGTGTAACCGCAGGTTGGTGGCAATACGATGATCGCACTAGTCAGGACATCGAGGAGGCCTTCAAGAAGGGCGACAAGTCATGCACCATCCTAGTGGCCGGTTATGTCTACATAGTAGACTTGGAGCAGCTCGTCCAGCAGCGCCAGAACGAACCTACCCGCTGCCGCAGGGTCAAGCGGGATCTGGCCACCATACCCAAGAAGGGGGTGGCCGGTCTCAGGATCGAGGGCAATCAGGTGACCAGCGACACCATCTTCAGTAGGCCACCCAGCACAGCCTCTCCAGCCACCGTGGCGGCGGCTGCTTCCAGTTTCATATCGACGATTGCAGCCACGGATGCGGCGATTAGGATTGCCAGCGACATCATTGGCTCCACGCTGGCGCATGCGGATGAGCTTACGCGAGGACTGGCGGCCAGCAACATAAGCGATGACCCCAGCAGCGGCAGCAGTAGCAGCGGTGAGCAAACCATCTCCACAAATCCACAGATCGCAGAACGCTCGCCTGCCTCCCCGCCGCCCTCGAATTCCATGCAGAGTCTCATCACGCAGGACTTGAGAAACACGCAGCAGGTGATTGCCCACAATCAGCACACCATAGATCTCTTCGAGCAGGCCTTGAACGACTTCCAGGCGCTGACCATGCGCAACTACGTGGACTCCAGCGATGAGGAGGATGACAACGGTACTCAGGACCAGGAGCGAGAGCAGTTGGAGGCGGGCGAGCAGCCAAAGTCCGCCGATAAACACCAGGGATTCTAGACATTACACACCCAATTGCTAGCTTAGCCCCTACACCTAAAGAAAAGATCAATGTTCCTTTTAGCAGATTTCACTATACGGAATGGGGAATGTTAACTAGAGCAATGCAGCGCGTACCTGAGAATACATATATCAAATAACATAAAGAGCGTTGAACAGGAACAGAGAAGAGAGCAAGAGTCCATACAGGGTAAACAAACAGCAGATATTCCTAAATGTCGAGACAAAATGGGATATAATCTATAGCATATTCAAGCCCGGTTTAAACTTACGAAGACGAAAAATAGCCAGAAGAGCAGTACACTAACACGTCATGTAATTGATATTATCCCATTGATTTTATTTTCGTTTTGTAATCCAAAATAAATAAAATATTTTACCCCTCCGGTAAGTAGACGGACATTGCAGTATATTCCGTCATAACCATAATCAGAGTTCTCCCCTCTTTGCACCTCACTTAAATATTCGGTTCCTTAAAAGTCCCGCCTCGTTGCTAGCTAGCAAAGGAGGCAGAAGCAACCACCAGGAAAGCGCAGTGTGAAAACGACAATACACATGATTTGGGTTCCACTTAACAGGGGTGTGAAGGCTCCACTTAGTGATTGATTTTCAGTGCGTTTCTTCAATGAGAAAGCCTTTCCTTTTGTTAAAGACTAAATGCATTTACCAAAACTCTCAAATAGAGAGAGAAAACTCACACTACACTTTCGTTTCAAAATCTTCCACATTTTCGAAGCGCACTGTCAAGATCGGAGAGAATCTTACCCAGTATTAATTATTAAGTCGCCGTTAAGTGCGTTAAACAAACAAGTTCTGTGACAGTTGAATATATTGATATTTGAATTAAGTTAACATATAGAAGTATTTAAAAAAAAAAAAACATAAATAAACGGGTCCTAGCTGTAGAAATGACCATTAATAATATTTATGTATATTGTGTGCTCCAAAGGATACGCATACATACAAACGCCTGAATTAATAATCTCAATTTTGTGACTACTATTTATAGATTCGTTTTCGATATGTACCCCGCCATTACTTCTAACAGCGAAATGCGTATTCGTTGCTTCCCTAATATCTACGATATACCTAAAGCTCTTCTGAATCAACCCGACTCCCGACCTCGAAAAACAAAACCCCTCCCGGTAATATCAACAATTTTTAAAATACTTACCTCGCTCATCTAGTGACCCAACCATTGCAATGCTCATTCCTAAAAGCATCCTCCTAATCGCATTTCGCCCTTCTTTGATCTTTGATAACGCTTCGCTATCTCATAACTGGTAGATAATGAAATGCCCTTTACATCATCATTAACTTGAATACAGACATCACTTCCCTGCATAAGGTGGCAGGTCTAAGAAAACAATTCGAACTTATTAATCATTTAGCTTTTCAACAATCAAAACCAAAACGTGCCAAGCTACAATATTTTAAAAAGCACTCGCTACCGGTTTTTTGACAGCACTAAGAGCAAATAATTAATATTAACAGCACGTAGCATCGTCTGTCCCTATTAAACTTAAATTATATTACATTATTAAGGATTTACAACTTAGTTGATACAAAATGTTTAAGAAATAGATTTTTGCTGAATCTGATTAAAGTCGATTGTCATAGCTTAGATCCTAAGGATATGTCGAATGTGTTTAAGTCTGGTAATAAAAGCAATTCACGAAAAATGTGTGAAAATTATTTGTGATCACTTTTTATTGGAGGAATAAATAAGATACAAGATGCATAAAATTATACAACATTATTTTGATCTTGCCTAAGTTAGTTTGGTTTCTATATTGCTTTTTAAGTCAGCGCTATTTTAAACAACATACTCTGAATAGTTATATCTATTATTATAATTTTTAATACAATAAAAAATTATATTTAAATTTTTGTATAAAATAAAATTGATACTTTTAATTTTTGATATCTTTTTCAAAAATGGAAAATAAGAGTTCATTTATGATATTTATCAAATTGAAATATCGTTTGAGCGGTAAACGCTAGACCGCGTATCGACCCCATTTCAGTTGATATATGCATATTGCTTTAATAACCAACGTATCCTCAACAGCAGCATCCTAAAAAAGATAAGCTTCCGAGTCCTAATTTTTAGATTTATCTAAATCACTTTAAAAAACTCAATTTTTTATGCGATCTTCATATAAATCAGTTAGCACCAGTTTTACATCAGAAAATATGCTTTATATCCATAAGTGAATTATAGTATTCGTACCTAAATCAACCAGTTTTCTTCTTCATAAGATTCCCTAGTTTTACCCAAATCGATCTCCAAATCTGTATCACAAAAGGTCATAAATACAATTGGTGGGAAAGCAGCAATCCTCAAAAGATATGTATGTATCTCGATGGGATCATTTGATCTTGATCCACCCTTAATTCCCACTTGTTAAAGACATGCTTGACTTGAAATGAAATCCTCATACCCCCCTTTGTGTGCGCTGATTGACGGGAATGGAACCGGCGACTTGGACGGGGATCTTAGACCCTGGACTCTGGACCCTGTTTGTCTGCAAATACCAACATGATATACCTGAAACCCTATGACTCATAGCGCAATGGACCAACCAAAGGAAAATGTCGGAAAGGCACGCATGCAGCATAACAAATTTATTGGACAATGTAAACAAGAAAATGTATTGGTCAAGTGATTGTGTGAGGGGTCAAAATGCTTCAACAAGGGAACAGCGGATTGTAAGACTGAGATATTTCACCGAGAAAAAAAATTAATAAAAGTTAAACATTATTTTATATCTATTTATGTTCTTTGACTGCAGATGATCTGCACTTATACTGAACTTTAATTATAAAAATATATGTCATTTAAAATTATTATATTTTCAAACATTTGAAGGAGATTCTTCCTGTATTTTTCAATTGTTAGATTACAATTTACTATAAAATAATTTACTATAGTCTTGGGTAATAAATATAAACTTAACTTAACATAATTTGATAACTTTCATTAAAAAGAAGTTTTCTAAAATGTTTAAAGGTCGATTTATACAGAAAATGTTCAATAAATTCTTATGTTTTTAAGTTACTAAAACATTCATGATTTAAAATTTGAAGTAAAAATAACTTGTCAAAAAGTAATCTGAACTTTTGTTCAGTGTATAGGGAAGCAGCAATGCGATCGTGTCCCATATACTTGGTCTCCAAAAGAATTCTCTCCTCTTCTGGGCGAATGAGTCATCTTTGTTTACATAGAAATTATGCTACCTGCTGCATTATTTTCCGCTTCTACCTGTTGTACAAAAAGGTGGAGAGGAGGGGATATTGGGTGTCTACACGAACGTTTTTAGAGCTCTTCTCTTGTACAACAACAGTTTGATGACAGACACTTCCTTCTTATCAGTCTTAAATTGCTCTCCTTTTTTGGTAAAAAATTATACTTCTAAATGAGATCAGAATCACAAATACAATAATTAAATAAATAACAATTTGACCTAATAGTCCAGAAAACCTTGTTAAGTATACGTGATTTATGAATTGGGGCGATAAAAAATTGTATTTTGGTTTATTTTTAGAATTTTTAACTTTCAAGTCGATTGGAGAAATCGTTATGCAGATAGGACTCCGTGAGGATGAGCGTTTAAGACCATTTGGGCCATTTATTAAGATGATTATTTTCGATAATATAAAAGTAAGTATCGTAATAAAGCTATTTTGGAAAGCAATATTTTCCAATTGATGTCCAAAAATAGTATGAAGTCGATGGTAATATTTAATTGTAATGTAATTTTTGTATAACGAATCCTGCTAAAAGGTCGGCAGGGAAAGCCACATGACCCCTCGTAATATTTTTAATTGCCAATGTGCATACCGTAATGTCGCTTTGGGTGGCAGTAATTTGTTTATTACCTTTTTCCACAGTTTCACGACAAAAGCTCTGGCGCAGCTGCTAAAAAGCTTGGGGGCCACAGAACACGATCGTGCATGTTTTGGAGTCAAGCTTTAAGCCAGGTCCAGTTTGAAAAGCAACAACAAATATCTGAAGAAAACCAGTGGATAACAACTACCACAAAGGCGACAGCAGAATGAGCGGAATGCCTTGCAAGTGTTTGGTGGGTTGGTTGGTTGGCCATGGCTGGCTCTCTCTTCTCTGCCGTGAGCTCTCGTTCTCCCGCACACATGCGCAGTGCAACCTGCGCTCCAAACTGGTTTCGGGGGAGGAAATCCGTGAGAGCGATTGAGAGCGGATTCGGTTTCGGCCCAAAGCCAGCAGCCAGTTTTTTTTTGTATTTTTCAGTTGATTTGTATCTACCTTTGGTGCGGACGGTTGGTCGGAATAACGCGTTTTCGTAAACCAGTCTTTAATTGTTTCTTTTCAAGTTAAAATCAATTAAAAGTCCATCACCAATAAGCAAATCAATGTAAGAAATAGTGCATGTAATGCAATTCACTATGGAAAATGGCTGGAAAAGTGTGCGAAATCTGTGAAAAATGTGCAAATACAAGATATTCGTTTATTGATTTTCTTGGCCAAAAGAGCAAGAGGGAACAAAAAGCACAAGAGGAAGAAGAAGAAACAGCAACAGCACAAAGCTGCGCTGTACGGCTTCCAAGGTGTGAGTGAGATACCACGAGTGAATGAGTGAACAAGACGGAAATAGAGAAAAAGTGAATTGTGTGTGTGTGTGTATGGCAAAGTTTCAGTGTTGTTTTTGTTATGTTCTAGCTTTGGCCAAGTTAACTAAAGAGAAAAAGAGTATAAGAAGTAGAACCAACAACAACAAAATACATATAGACATGTACATACATATGTACCTTGATGTGCGCTTGTGTGCTGGTTATTCTTTGTGCAATTTGCCTTTTAAAGGCATCGTAAAAATAGTTTGAAAGTGAAAGAAAAACAACATTTATGCGAAATGCAAAGCGAATAATTGACAAGTGTAATTATCGACGCTTTTTCTTCTCGCGTCGCACACTCTCTTTGACTTTATGGAGAGCTCATGGCTTTTGCGTGGGTGCCACACGCTCTTTCTCCACCTTTCGCTCTTTCGCACGCATATCCTGCTCCTTTCACTGTTTGACGTCGTCGCTTTTGTATCGATTTTCGCCATTCATTGATAAAGGATTACGAATAAACGTGTGTGCGAGTGAAAGAAGTTCCGTGACCATAAATTTATAGTTTTCACGCGTTATCTTTACGTATCTACAGCAATATCCTCGTAAATCAAATACCTCCTCCGTTGACCAGCATGTCGTAAGATCGAGTTAAAGGAACCAGACTCGAATCCAAATCCTGGACAATGCAGCCGTTTGGCGACAGTCTGAGCAGGAGTCGCGATGATCTGGTCAATGGCACCACCGCGGCATCCCGGATGCAGCAACAACATCTCTACGGGCGGAGGCGGCACCACGGCAGCAGCCCCAACTTGTCGCTGGATCAAACGGATAACCTAAGGAGGAGGTGAGTGTCTAACACCCGACTTTCCAAGATCTCGTGAGAGATAGACTCTCAGGCATGTACAAATCGAATATTAAATTAAGCCGAATATATTTGTGCTTATTTAAGCTGGAAGTTGACCTTCATTGCACTGTTCTAGAAAGTATTCAACAGGTTGCACGATCAGTATCCATAAAAATATCTAATTGATTTAAGTCAATGGCAAGTAAACCAGACTATTCTAATAGGCACAGGAGTGAATTTCCCAAATTTGGGGGATTCAACTTCAGATAGTTTCCGAGTTAGGACCTGGTTAGGTTCAATGCGTCTAAATAGAAATCGGTGCAAAAAAACCCCCCAGCAAATTATAAATAACGCTAACTAAACACGTGCAAAGCAAAAAGCTTGTGGTGAAATGATAAAACCTTAGGGCAGTGGGTACCGAATAAATTGAATTAGGTTCATGAAGCATTCAAGTGCCGATCCTATAAAAAAAGATAAGGGTTTCGAATTTATTAAGAGATAAGTTTATGTATTTAAAATAAGGTTGGGTATTAGATAGAGTACCTTTGAAGACGAGAATATAGAATTCTGATGGTAACATTTAAGGCAATATTCATTGAAATTTTGTATCTGTATCTTATGCACATAAGATCATATACAATTTGTAAAACAAACTTCAAAAAACTTAATATTATCTCCGTTCTAACTGGTATTCACTGTAACTGGAGCTGCGAAATAAATCTACGGGTCTCAACTGAAAAAACTTCCTAGTCGCACTCCCATACGCACACTCGCGCCCAGTTCCATCACACATACACACACACACCTGGCTGTATCTGTGTGTTTTGATCATGTGGCTCCAGTGATTGAAACTGGTTTTGAGTGTGGCCAGAGACCAACCTGGCTTAGAGAGTCCCCACTCCGATTGCAATCCAGTCCAGGCAGTCGCCAATGCGGTCACTTTGTCCACCACAAAGCCATGTGATAAGAGAAGATGAGAGCGGGAGAGAGTGCAACATCCGAAAGCTATACTGATAATGCGAAGCTTTACCGCTATGCTCCGGCGCTCCCACTCGCAATTTAGTTGGCGAAAATCAATCGTATCTGACGGTCGCTCTTTGCGCTGGAAATTTGTGAGCCTGCTTGGATTGTCGAGCTCGCGCGTATGTGTGTGTGTGTGCCGAAAACAACAATAACAACACGGCTTATCGCCAAATCAGTGTACAATTGTGTGCGAAATACATGCTTACGTGAAATTATTATTATTACATTTATTTTTTCACTAACACACACTTGAGAGCCGCCAACGAAAGTGTTATGCGTTGCCTCTTCTGTAATTAACGCAGAAGTAATAACAAAAACGCTACCAAGTTACCTTGACGTCATTTTGTTGCTGTTTTTGTAGACATCGGACGACAAAAAGCGCTCGCTGTTGTTGCTGTTGGTAACTGCTGGTGCTTGGCACGAACTTTTAATCAAAAGTTTACCGCGAGTTGTTGTTGGCTCTGTGCGTAAAAAAAAACTGCTGGCGTAAAAATTTGCATTACTGCAATCGCGTCGCATGAATGAATGAAATTCTTAGTGCCCGACAACTAATTACGAAAACAAACACTTTAGCCAAGAAGAGCCATGGTCTACACCATATCGTTTTTCGGCCACCATCAGCACGAGCCACCGGACAAGATCATCACCAAAGAAAAGAGGTAAAATCCCCGGCAATTTGTATCTTGGAATGCACTGAGTCACAGAGAATCTCAGAGATTCACCGTTATGCGTTGCAGCCACCAAGCTGACCTAGGCAAAAACAAAAGAATGAAAATAAGACGCCACCAAATTTCCGCGTTCTATGAACTACACACGTCAAAAGGTCAAAACGTGCTTGGCCGCCAGCTTTAAAATTAATACTTGGCGACTGAATTTAATGCTTCTTTTTTCACAAATTCATAAATAAGCGAAAGGTTTTTGACATTTGCTCGGGCCGCTAACCGCACAAGAGCGGGACGGCTATATTGCCGATACTGGCTGTTCCCCAAAATCTGCAAAGAACGATAGATGGATGCACATGTGTGTGTGAGGGTGCGTGAGTGTGGGAACAGGTAGAGTGGGGCACTTGTTTTATTTATCGTGACACGAAAAAATCCTAATTTTAAAACATTTTCGTTGTGTTTTGCAAATTTTCACATAATTTAATCCAAATCAAATATTTAGATTTTGTATATTTGCTTATGAACTGTTTCTTAATATTGCTTTAATTTTTCTCAAAGAGATTAAGTGCCAATTTAGGTAATCGAGATAAAGTGGCGCCCTTCCCCAAAACATAACAGAAAGAATACGTCTAAGACACTATAAATTTATCAGGACTATAGTCTATTAGCATTACTGCCAGTTTTAAATAACGACATAAAAA
>JAEIIU010057483.1:0-11553 GCA_018874675.1 Drosophila baimaii | reverse complement strand
ATTGCACACGCATTTTTCGCTTAGGCTGTATCACTGCAGCCTAATCCGTATGTACACACACACACACACAGTCGTCGGCTGTATACGGTTGCCATGGAGACTGAGAGAGTGAGCGGCTATAGAGCGCGCTTTCCGTAGCACAACTATAGTGGTAGCCTCATCAGCTCCGATGAGGACTCTAAATATATTCAGAGACATGCGCTAGAAAGAGATAACAAGTGAACGACAGCACATATAGGGTCCTCAAAAGAGGGCAGTTCTCTCGACGAGGCTTCTATTGTTATGATCTCATTTTGTGAAAGCGCGAGAGCAGGATAGCGCGAGAGCAGGACAGCGCGAGAGCGGGACAGCGAGAGAGATCGCCCAAAAACAAAGAGAAACAAAGTGTTCTCTTTAGATTCTTGGTTTTGCTATCCTCCATGGATTCCCTTTAGCATCTACTTACTCCTTTTTCTCCTGCCTGGCATGCTTGCTGTCCTTCACCAGCAGCAGGGACTTCCTTCGACCGGCATTCGTGACCCCGGGCTTGGGTATCGGCTCCTTAACCATGGCTCGCACCATGCTGTTGGTGACCTGATCCGAATGCATCGCCTCCCCGCCGCCTGTGCCCTGAGCCTGCTGCAGGCAAGGAGTCGAAGTTGTGGCTGCTGGCAATCCGCCATGCGAATGACCCAGTTCCATCAGGGACTTCGAACCGCCGGGAAGTGTAGCAGCCGGCGTTGACGAAGCTATTGATGTGGCCATGGGTGTGGGCACTGGCAGCTGGAGCTGCTGTGCCGGCAACTTGCTCGGTTTATTCTTGCCACTCTGCAGTGGCGTGGGCATGGGCACCGGACAGATGAAGGATAGCACCGAGTCCAGAACACCCTCGTTGATCACCGCATCCAGTTGCTCGCCCAGCTTGGGATGCAGGCCGCGATACGTGGACTCAGGGCGAGAGCGCGAGCTGCTATGACTGTGCCCGGAACGCAACAAGCTGGTTTTCGACTCCGGAAGCAGGGAGGCGCCAGCAACGGAGGCGGGGCCGACGCCAGAGGCGGAGGAGCGAGTGTCCTCCGTGGCACGGCTGCTGGAGCGACGGGGGGGTCGTCGAAGTCCCAGCAGCGAGTTAACCAGCGGGTTGTCCGCCAAATGATCAAAGTCGAACTCGTCTTTTTTGGAATTTCGTGGCTTGGCTGTGGCCCCAGCACCAGCACCGCCCTCCATGGGCGGCACTGGCTCTCGGGTGTGTGGAGGCTTTCCCATGTCGGCCTTCGCTATCATATCGTTAACATGACAGGAGAGCTTCAGAAACTCCAGAAACTCGTTCAAACTGATTTGAAACTCGGCGCCACCGCCGCCGCTGCCGCCGCCCGACTCAATCGATTTCTGCGTTGTCGCCGCATGGCTGGCGGCTGGTGGTGGCTCCTCTGGCTGGCCAGCGGCACCTGCATCGTCGGAGCCCGCTTTTTGCATCCTTTCCGAGGCACAAATCGATGGGAATTGGGCATTATTGATTGATTTCACGGTTGCTCATAACAACACAAAAACAAGAACATGCAACTAGTGGTGGAACAAGTAGATTTAACGGAAACGATAGAAAAAGTGCATATTATCGAGGATAATCGGATTTGAAAATGACGCACCCTTGAAATAAAGATAATACTTCCAGATCAGTTTCAGTGCATATTTAAGAAAAGTTAAAGTTTACAATCACACAAATAAATGTTTAAAATAAAGTCTTTTTAATTTAAAGTAATTTTACCTTTGGTAAAAGTGCACTTTTTATACTTTTTGGTCTATTATTGTGCCAATTATTCGATATCATTAAGTAACGGTACATTCCTAATAAGCTTCAGAATAGGGTTGTCAAACATGTTAAATATATTTTATCGATAAAATATTCTAATTGGAAAAATACATGAATCCTAATCCGAAAAATATCGATATATAAATATTTTATTATTTTGCAATGGAAACTTAGAAAGATTTTTGTGTCATTTTTTAATAATCATTAGACTTCGGGATTCGCTTTTAACGACATCCACTCAGAAATATTTGTATATATCGACAGAAAAATATGCCGATATAAATATTTATCTATTATCAAAAATATCGATATATCGATAATTTGATATATTTTCGAAAACCCTACTTTGGTCACACCTTTTCCTTTTCGTGTTTCCGGCGAGGTACGTGCATAAAATTTTGTTCTCCACATTTAGGCCCTAAAATAATTGCCAATTTCTCATTTTAGCTGTGTAAACATATTCATCAAGCTACAGAATGGTAGGTTCCAACGAAATAACAATTAGAAGACTATCGGAAAACGGGAAAATAACCTGTAAAAGGCCAGAGAAATGAACGCACTCCACGTGCAAAAGAGACATTGTGACGCCCGAGAAAATAATTATTTATGTGCGATAACCCCAGCGGCGTTTCTTATAAAAACCATAAGAATTAATTTATGTTGCTTAAACGGGACACTTGTTTACTAAACAAATACATTGTAAACAAGTTGTGAAGGTTCAAGAAATTGGTTCCAGTTCAAGGGAGGAAGCCGGTTTAAACCTTAAAATTTATGTGAACAATTCTTTGCAATCCTCTAAAGCAATCCCCGAATATATAAAAAATATGAAAGTTTTAAGTCATACAGACCACCGACTATCTGGATATAGTGAAATTCAACTTGTTGTCGGCAGCCAAAGGCCCGCCAAATTAAATCCTAATCAGTGATTAACCAAATTTGTTTAATTATCGCAAATACAGGGTCGTGTGCGTACCAAGACGGTGAAGAAGGCCGCCAAGGTCATCATTGAGAAGTACTACACTCGCCTGACGTTGGACTTCCACACCAACAAGCGCATCTGCGAGGAGGTTGCCATCATCCCCACCAAGCCCCTGCGCAACAAGATTGCCGGGTGAGTTTTATACTTTTATTAAAATCCACTTCCTTTACCAGTTACTAATATAATTTTCTCTGTTT
The DNA here is from genome assembly GCA_018874675.1 of Drosophila baimaii. Lineage (NCBI taxonomy): Eukaryota > Metazoa > Arthropoda > Insecta > Diptera > Drosophilidae > Drosophila > Drosophila baimaii. The sequence goes on along the minus strand of JAEIIU010057483.1, from coordinate 8,588 downwards.
CAGCTATGTTACCCATCTGATGGGCCGTCTCCGCCACTCCCAGGTGCGTGGCATCTCCATCAAGCTGCAGGAGGAGGAGCGTGAGCGTCGCGACAACTATGTCCCGGCCGTCTCCGCTCTGGAGCAGGACATCATCGAGGTTGATGCCGATACCAAGGAGATGTTGAAGCTGCTGGATTTCCACAACATTCGTGGTCTGCAGCTCACCCAGCCCAACACCAACAACTTTGGTCGTCGCAACTAAGTTTTTTCTATCGTAGCGCGTAGAGATGATGTTCTGGATTTGCATGAAATCACAATAAATAGCAAGTTTGTTGTGTGAAGTGCATATGGAATTGTTTGTTTATATGGCAAAGGTGCTTGGAAATGATTTTGTTTATAAGGAGAAGAATTAATATTGACGGGATGAGAGAAAAGTAATCCAATCTAGGCAAGGAAAGTGAAGGAATTATTATTGTTGTTAAGTTTTATAGAAAATTATGATTGTTACAATGCAAAATAAGCTTTAAATTCAACTGAAACAAGCCAAATGTATCATATAACCAAAAACACTAGAAGCACTAAGACGCCGAACGCCATACGATTTTTTGCACACGCATATTTCGGTTAGGCTGTATCAATGTAGCCTAATCCGTATGTACACTTGCACAGTCGTCGGCCGCCGCTGTATACGGTTGCCATGGAGACTGAGAGAGTGAGCGGCAAAGAGCGCGCTCTCCATGGCATAACTATAGTGGGTAGCCTCATCAGTTCCGATGAGGACTCTAAATATATTCAGAGACATGCGCTAGAAAGAAATAGCAAGCGAACGAAAGCACAAATAGAGTCCTCGAAAGGGGGCAGTTCTCTCGACGAGACTTCTACAGTTATGCCATGCTCTCAACTTTGAGAGAGTGGAAGAGCAGGACAGCGCGATGGATCGCTACTTGCAAATCAAATGTATGGGCGTTACTCATCTTAGTACTTCTAGTGTCTTTGATAAAACGCTATTATCCTTGATTTATCCCCCCAATCTCTCAATTTACGTGTTTTTTTTTTATTTATTCGCATTCGAATGGAAAATACTGGTAGACAATGCACATACATACATATATGTAAATATGTATTTAATATATTCATTCCATAAATAAATGGGGTGTTTCGTTTCCTATACAGACCGATATATATATATATGTATAAAAGATATTCTCTACAGAGTGCACAATATAATATATGTAAGTCTAAGCGTGTACACACAGATTACAAGTATATAGACACGGGTGCCACAGAAATCGTTGTATAACTTAAAAATTATTCGCAAAAGGTGTCGAAAAGTATGCAATGAATTATTCGAGGACTCCCTTTTGTTCCATTTTCAAGTGGTTTCAAATCCACAGCAATTTCTTTGGCATCCCCGGTAGCATATATATGTTATGTATATGAAGATTGTGTGTAGGTATACGATTGATTGTGCCCTTTTTGTGAGCCCTGGAGCTCATTGTAATCAGGATGAAGCGGGATCTGGCTGGGATCTGCGCACCGGATTGCGCAATACCAGCTCGGAATCCTCCGAAATGATGGGCAGGGCATGCGCCCAATGGTAGTTGATCAAATGGCTGATGCTGTCAAAGATGCGATCCTTGGTGCGAACCACACCCTCTGGATCGATGAGCAGCAAATGCTTGGGCGTCTTGCCCTCCAGCCCCGTCAGCACATACTGACCGCGCTTTCCCTGCGATTCGCGTACCAAAAAGTCACCATCCTGCAGCAGCAAGCGCTCGGCGATAGGTCGCGAGATGGCCGCATGGAACCACACTTCCGCCGTCAGCGGGCACTGCGGTCCGTCGAATACATCGCGCACTGAGGTGGCGGCCGTTGCTGCCGTGGCGTTCGGCGGGGTTTGGGTCTGCTGGAGAGGATCGAAGTGACCGAGGGCCAGCTTATTGGTCGTCTGGTCGGGCGGCGGGGAGTTGAGGTCGATGAGATTGCTGCTGAGGCGATCGCGCGGCTTCTTTAGATTCAGCTGAGCCACACGCGGCGCATGAGGATGCAGCGGGAGCTGCTGCTGCTGCTGTTGGTCCGGTAGATCCGGTGGCAGCTTGTTAGGCAAGTCGTTGTAGTACTCCTTTACATTCTCCTTGCAGCTCTGGTTGATGTTGCAGTCGCCGGCAGCAGCAGTGGCAGGATCGTTGAGTCTGCTCAAAGCGTTGAATCTCAATGCAAAGGCCTTGCCAATGGTCACAATTAGATCCTCGCTCTGACCACCGGCACACTCGAGCACGTAGCAGGCCCGCCACTCGTCCTCGTTCTTGGCTATGTACGCGAGAAAGTCCAAAGTGTCGTTATCGCCGCCAGATGCGAACGAAATACGCGGCATATTGTGATTGGCTATCACCTCGCCGGTCTCCACATTGCACAGCGACAGGGCGCGGCTGGACACGTTGATGATGATGTTGGTGCCGGCATGCTGCATGCTTGGCCGGTCCGCTATGAAGCTGCACAGCCTCCGTTTGCCCGCTGACTTTAGGCCAGCAGCCTCGCAAACCCGATTGATGCACTCCCTACGAGGATGGGGCGGAAGAGACTCATCATTATCTCGTCGTGCATTCATTCGCGGTGGTTACTCACCGCGCCAGCTGCGTCCGCGTCTCGAAGTCCAGCGATTTCATTGAGGTCTTGACCTCCACGCAGCCCGTATACCGCACGTTGAATGCAACACCCACGCCCATTATGACGTCGTCCGGATAGATGCAACCGTCGTTGGTGGCCCCGGACCCGCTCCGGTTGCCGGCATCGCCATTCTTCGGCATTTGTGCTCTGTTCCTGTGTGCGTTTGGCAGCTGTGGGCGTCCTCTCGCGCTGTTATCCTTTTTTTTCCCCAAGCGCACCTTTTGTTATTAGTATAATTTCGGATTACTCAAGGTGTGACCGCATATGCAAAAGTGTGACCATAGCCGTCGGGCCTATCGATAGTTGCACAGGGGCGCCTCTTGTGTGTGGAGGAAATTATCGTATAATGAGAAAAATGCATTTTAAAACGGCACTTGTATGTGGAGGAAATTACCGTATAATGAGAAAAATGCATTTTAAAACAAAAATGTTTTTAAATAAATATAAGATATAAGATCTTAATAACCTATTGCATTACCATTTTTTCTTTTCATATAATAATGCATCAAACGATAGTTACTGCCAACGCACTTGACACCACCACTAACCTATCGATAACACCGACAAGAGCAATCAACAGTTTGCCATCGCTGTGTGTGGCAAGCCAAAGCTTCGCGTCTGGCTTTAACACTTGGCCAACCCCCAAAAACCAAAATCTCTGCTCGCTGCCGCAACCGCCGCTCAGTTTTTAACCGACTTTCGTGCAATATCCACGCCGTCACGGCTCTCCGGTGACTTAATCCGTCTATTTTCCCCCCTCCGACAGCGGCGCGTATACATACACAAACAGCGAGGCGGCGGCGACACACCAACCAGCCGTGGAATTATGTGTTAGAAGTAAAACAAATAGAAATTTTTGAAACAGGAAACAACACAAGCTAAATTTTTACCTTACAAAAGTATATTCCTGCCCAAAATCAATATTCGCGTGAGATTTGTGTGAGTGAGATAGTTAGATACGCCCGCATCGCAACGCGCAGCATCCGTCAACGAAGTGCAGCGGCAAGAAAAAAGCCGGAGGAGCCCAGTGTGCATCCGAGTCGCGCGGCACTGGAAACTGTGTGGAAACTGGAACGAACGCATTGCATCCGCGAGATAGATTTTCACCAAGTCAAGTCAGGAATCCCTCCGCTGTTGGTTACTACTTTATTGTTGTTGCGGTAAGTCTGTGCTCGCCGTTCGTCAAGCTTTCTGTGTTTACGTTTATGCCATTTTCCATTTCCATTTCCATTCCGCTGCCCACCGCCTTTCGCATTCGTGCTTATAAAAAGCGGCCCAGTGGGCACATAAATATATAAAAACATTTAAACATACAATCATACATACATATGTATTATGTACATATGAATGTATGAAAGCATCTTTACGTCATGCGACGACGGGCTCTGAAGTCATTACCAACGCTGACAGCACCGGCCATAGAAATATGGCTTTAAAGTCGCAAGTCGGAAGCGCAATGCTCTATCAGTTTTGTACAGTAAAGCTTCGGTAAGGAGCCCTCATTTTATAGAATAAATGTTATATGTTATATAATATAACATTTATATTATATACACGTAATTACCCTGATGTGTTAATAGTAGTAATCAAATAATAGTTTAGTAAATATTAAATAATATATTATAGTTATGTGACTTCGTGTGACTTTGGCTTTCCTTTCATTCCCATTTTAATGGAAAACACATTTAAAATTATGTTTCACTTAATCTTTATCAATTTCAAGTCTTAAAAAGTTCCAAAAACATTACCCACAAGACTGCAAAAGTCATGCAGATAAGGTTTTAAAACCAGTTCCCCCAATCAATGCGTCATTTGCAAGGCACTAACAGCAGAACTTCCACAAAAACACAATTCCATCAACTTTGTTTATGGTTTTCTAAGATATTTAAAAAAATGTATATTACTAGCACTGCCATATCTTCTTAGTTTTTCATAGTTTGCATGACAATTACACAATAAAACAATAGAACAAACAGTCTTGGGTAAAGTTCGCTGAACTTTGAGTTATAAAAGACATAATAATCATATTTATGTCTTGCCAGTGTGTGATTTATTACACAGACAGCAGCGGCCATTAAGTTATAGCTTTGAATTCGTGACTCAATTAATGCGTCATTAGGCTTGGGATTTACAGTGGCACTGCGATAATAAAACTATTAAAAGTCACCAAAAATAGAACTTGACTAGAAGAAAAGGTGTATTTAGAAGTAATATTAATAATAATGGAATAAGCGTATTTGAAATAAATAAAAGCCAAAGTTAAATAGTAAAGTTTATCTTTTGTCAACTGCTCAAAAAGGTCCAGCTCACTGAATTGCCACTGTAACTCTCAGAAATTCAACGTTAGGACCAGCAGGGCGCAGAGATGCCAACTGTGAAGCCGCCGCCTCGTTCATTAGCCAGGTGATCTCATCGACGGCGGCTGCTTTCTTCCCATACTGCGTCCGAGACTGCAGCCTGGCCTTAATTCACGCCCCTGTGCCGTTTAAACGGCAGTCGGATCACGCCTAATATGGTCCACGATACAGAGCTGGCCCAAAGCGTTTTCCGCCGCCAATTAAACACGATGACGTTGACCCTCGCAGTAGCAGTACACCCGACCCGCAGCCCCCTCTCTCATGTTCCATTCATAGATTTATAACACCCACGCTGAACGGCCTTGTATTTGTTTGTTTTTTGTTGGTGGCCAACTGTTTAACTTTAATTGATAATTGCTGCAGAAGGCGTCTATCTGGTCTAAACGGCTTTTGGAGCCGCCAATTGGTGGCACCTTCGTGCTAAAATCGAAAGGAAACAAACCGTCATTAAGCTGGGCCAATTAAATGGTTGTGCTCTTCAATCGGAAACAAAACGAAAAAGCAGAGACAATAAAATATTTAATGGTATTTGGAATTTGGTCAATGATGAATTTTTAATGATTTCTTTAAATTCTATCAAGGTTTAATTGATTTCTTAGCCTGTCCATAATATATATATTTTATTGGGCCCCGAAATCACTGCTTAAACTTGTATATTCTCGGATAACAATTGTTCTCACCTTTGTTCTAATTTTACAAATAAAAGATAATAATTTACCGCAAGACCTTACGGTTTATTTTTATCTAACAACAATTTTCTCCTAGTTTCAATGACCCCTAAAACTATGAGAATATACTTTCCCTTGCCTTTGTGTTTGCTCGCTAACCGTTCAACTTTACCATTATACAAAATTGTCTAATTGCTTTAAAAGGGCGTGTAATTTTGGCTTTATGAGGCCTAATGGGCTTACTCCGATTTCAAAAGACGTCAGTGGTTTGCGGTAACTGTGTCCTATGATTAGACCAAAAAATTAGGTACCTTTCTAAAACAATTAAATAAAAATGCTTTCATTTTTGTTTCTAGGAAAAAATAGTTAAATGCTTTTCAGGGCTTACAACTTGTAATACCAAAGCAAATATTGGCTTACCTAATTGTTTTTAGCTTTTTTGAGGCTTTACTAGCTCAAATTTATATGTTTATTAAAATGCAATTTTAATATATTTTCTTTAAGATATTTTAAAATTTTGAATCACGTTTTCTGAATTTAATTAGCGTAGTTTAGTACTCTCTTAAGCCAATTAATATCACTAAATAAATTACATAAATACCTCCTTAACCACCATAAAAACACTAAAATTGTAACAATATATTTGCATTTTATTTGCCACTTAAATGGGTATTTATAAATGGAAATTTTCGCATTCTAATTGTATAACTTTGTTTTTTTCGGAGCATTATTCACACCACCAACAAATTTGTTCATAACTGGAATTGTAAACCTAAATATAACTGTTAATGGCGTGTTAATCGACACTTGAAAGTATTTATAACATAACATTGTAGCATTTGCTTATAAAATGCATGACGCACCCTGTATTGCTTAACAGTGCCAGAGCACTGTTAATATTAACATCATAACAGTGTTCTCACACAAAGTTGCCGACTCATGCGATTTCCACTTTTTGTTCGCTTTCGTTTACGTTTACGTTTTTCATAATTTTACTATCGCTTTTGTTTATTGTTATTTTAGTTACATACTAAGGTACATACACGCACACTTTTGGACATCACTACGAGCTATAACACGTTGATTTCAAATACTAAATTCGCCCACTCCCCCGACGTTATGTATGTATATTTGCTGTATGTATGTGTGTTACTGCCCCATCAGCTGTTCAAAGTCCGTTACGTAATACTGGGCCCGTCGGTAGACCTCGGGTCGCACCACATTCCCACCGAATCCAATAAAGTAATTGGCCGGCGGCACAGCCTCCAGATCGGTGGCTCCATCACCGATCATGGTGATCAGCAAATCCTCTGGATGCTGTTGCTTAATCAAGGCAATGGCCTCTGCCTTGCCGCCGGAACGCGATGTGGGCTGGGTAATGTCGAAGCTATCGTAGGAGCCCTCATAATCGAAGAGCATCTTGTTGGCATACACATGGCTCAGGGGAATGCCCAGTTCGGTGGCCACGGGCGCAATGAGGCAATCGAATCCACCTGAGATCAAATACACCTCCTTGCCCTCGGCCTTGAGGTGTGAGACGAAGCGCTTGACATTTTTGCTCAGTGTACTGGGACGCTCGTCAATAAAGCAGTTAACTTGCTGCTGTGTCGGCCGGATGATGTTGAGCCTGATTTTGAGGGCATCCTGGAAGGTCATGGCGCCACCCATCGCCTCTTTGGTTACACGTGCCACCTCGCTTCCCTTGCCGCAGAACTCGGCCAGTTCGTCGATGCCTTCCTCGCAAATCACTGTGGAGTCCACGTCGAAGCACACGATCTTTGACTGCTGGATGACCTTGGCCGCCAGTTGGGGCTGTTTGGGCGGTGTTATGGCCGAGGCCACGGTGGTCTTGGCCGCCACTCCTCCGCCGTTGGAGGTACCGTTGCCATTGCAATTTAGCTGCTTGGCAAGCAGATTATGGCCTGCGGCGGCGGCTGCAGGACGCGACATGCTCAGTACGGAACCGCTCATCTTGACCGGCGAACACGTTGTGTGTGTCTCTGCGTAGGAGGTGACTTTGACTTTTGTTTGTTTGACGTAAAAAGCTTTTACGCTTTGTGTTTGGTGGCGGGGGGACCTCAAAATTTTCCGTTGCCGAAATAACGCTTCTTTTTCTGTGTGTGTATCTCTTGTGCTTTTTTCTCGCCTTCTTTTTGCACACGCGCTTCGCGTCTTGCTGCTCAGCTGTTTTTTGTTTTTGTCTTTGTCTCTGTCTGATAAGTGGCAACGGGTTTTCTTGGTCAGCTCAGCTCAGCTACTTAGTTAAGCGGTCGAACTGCTCGCGTTGACTAACTTTTTACAAGTGCCTCGAAAACACTGGATCGCCCTTTTAAGAAAACTCTATAATCGACACACACACAAAGGCAGTTGCTTTCGGTCTCTCTTACTCGGTCTCTCCGCTCTCACTGGCCAGCAGCGATCGGTTGATTACAAGCGTGCGAGAGCGAGATATCCGTCTGCCTGCACATTTACAACGGTTTCTCATGTCTCTTATCGATGCACAGTACGCTCGCACCGACTGTGGAAGTCACCTACCTTGTGGCTTTTTATCCGCGAATTACGTTTCATTCAGGCTTAATCAGTTTCAATTGAGAAGAGAGAAGGAGAGAGCGAACGTGAAACTTTGAACCCACCACATGTGCCGCCTTCATGCCACAAAGTCTGCTTATCTCACAGGGTATAAACAATGAGAATAATTATGGTTTAGCTGTCATTAAACCCGCGACACTAGAACCGCCTAGAACTGGATTCTCCAGCGACCGAGTCCTTATCACTTGTGGCACCATTTAACACTGACCGATTATCAGGGGAACTACGGGCGGGGTGTTTGTGGCCAGACATCGGAAGACTACCCCAAAACAGTATCACCGAAAAATAACAAGTGTGTTATTTGTATGTACATATGACCCCGGTA
>JAEIIU010057481.1:0-10418 GCA_018874675.1 Drosophila baimaii | reverse complement strand
TCTATCTATACCTTTATCTTATACAATATGTATCCTGTCACTCAATATCGATTCCTCTAGTACCGAAAATTTGTATCATTTCTAACTCTCCACTATCCAAAAACAAAACAAAAAAAAAAAAAAACTGATTTCAATCAAAAGTACTGTTTTACCTGCTTCTGTATTCTCTAGAGGTAAACCTAATCTCCAAAAAGCAGCTCGTCTAACTACTAACCACTTGTACCACCACCACTACCAATTCACCACTAAAACCACCACTAAAAACCACCACAAAATTAGGAAAGAAAAAAAAAAACAAAATTATCACCATCTCACTGTAACTACTCTCCACAACTCTCTCCGTTAATGTGCTATTTTGTCTCTCGTCTCCAAAAGTCTTCGCAAGTCTCCGCAGCCGAGACGAGATCGATCCACCGATGATATTGATATGCCCTACGATTTCTAACAGTGTTATCCTTAGGTGTCGTGTCGGTGTCGTGTTACCGTTAACTCTCCATCTTCGATTTATTTCTTTTGCAGCTTCTCTTTATCTCTACATTTTTTATAAAAAAAAAAAATATGAATACCTGTGTGTGTTGTGTCTGTGTGTGGCACTGAAGTTTCAAGTTTAATTGCATTTGAAAGCTTTGATTGGTTATTAATTTTGTCTAAATATATATCACATTTCTTTCTTTCATTGCTGTTTCTTGCATTGGTTGTTTTTCTTTCTCTCAGTGTAATTGTGTGTCTTTGTGTCATTTAAGGCCAGAACCAAAATCAAACCACTGCCAAGAAGGGTAATTTAATAAATATGCTCTTTTTATCTCCAAAACTATCTTACCCCAAAAAATAAGTTTTTCTTGATTCAGTAACCTTAGTGTTGGGAAATCTTTGCTATTTCCATTGTTTGAGAGCATGATACCCTTCTAACTTTATAAACTGAGTCTTTCTTCTTGGTATATATCTATGAAAACTATATATAATATGTTCTTTCTGATACATAATAGCCCGTTGAGGTTTTTCTCTTAACTCTTTTTTACTATACCCTCCAATATCTTGAAAGTTACGAAATATATAAACCCTGTTCTTTGTATATAACCATTTTAAACGATATATATATATCGGTTTCCATACTGTAGTTCAGCAATAGATAATCCGACTGAAATTGGGAACCGAAGCTGTTCAGCACTGAGAACCCCCTAGTTTTTCTACCTTCTTCTCCCGCATGTTTGTCAACCTCAGAAACCCCGAAATAAATGTATCTAAAAGTCCCTAATTTTAATTTTATTTATGCTTAAGATTTGCTTTTTTTTAGTTCCCACTTGCCAACCCGTTTCGTGTACTTAGATAGTTCTTGTTTCAAGGCCGCCTTGACTTGATCCAATTCATTTTTAGTTCCTTCCTCACCGCTCTAAAACCTTTTGATCGATAATGTATTGATATAAGTGATATATTAAAGCGTTGCAAATATGGTTAACTAAGCAAACGAATATTTTCTCATCTATTTTTAATGCATACTCAGTACTCATCCAAGAGCCTGGGATGGAGGTAAAATATCTACAAAAATATATATATGCAAATACTTTTGATTTTAAATTGTTCAAATATTTGTTAAGTAGAAAGCGAAAATAAATTTTAATTTTTCTTAGTGAAACAATTTATTTTTAATTTAAGATTCATAGTTATTGCTGATAAACTTATAATATATATAATTGTGGGGTTTATTTTCCTTTTAAATTAAAAAATTAAAAATATAAATCTAATTAAAGATAAGAGATAATTAATTAAGCAAGTAGACTTAATTTTCGTAAGCTTTAAATCTTTATATACTTAACATTTATAAATTTAAAAATTTAATAAACATCTTAACTAAATACATTTTCTTCGCTTTTCCAGGACGATCTCAGTGACGATGGGCAGCCGCCGCCATCGTTGCCGCCGCCCCAGCTGCCAAAGGCGGGCGGACCCGGACCGGGATCGGGTGAGAAGGGCGCTAAGGGGGCGGCGGCGGCCAGCGCCAACACGCTGAACTTAGGTATGGCACAAATTATAGTTACCGCTGCAACCCCCATGGTTGAAGACGGTGCCGATAAATCTTTCCCACCAGTAGGAGAAAGCGATGCTGCACAGCCGGATCAGCCGTCCAACAGCAAGGAGGAGTCGCAGTCCCAGTCGCAGTCGGAGGCGGCGGCCAAGAAGCCAGATATTGCGCCCAAGCCGCTGGCCAAGGCACCAGCTGCTGCTGCTGCGGCCAAAGAAGGTAATCCGGCTGTTGGGAGGCCCGTGGTGAGCATAACACTGACCGAGTATCCATCCTGTGATGCAGAGGACCAACAGTCCTACTCGGAGGGCACGGACTCAGCCTCGGCTGCCGATGTTCCAGCGTTGCAGGAGGTCGAGGATCCGTTCAATGAGAAGGCCAAGGGGGATTCAGGCGGAGGAGGCGAAGGCGACGGATTTGAGGCCAACTTTGAGGCCAATTTTGATGCCAACTTCGATGATGCCTTCGCTGGCAGCGGAGCAGGATCGGGAGGCGTCGGCGGCGGAAGCAGCGGTGGGGGTGGTAGATCAGGCGGCGAGCAGTCGAGCGATCTGGACGTGAATGGAGAGGCAGCAGGAGAATCGAGATCCGGTGACGGCGATGAGGATATTGAGGCACCCAAGCAGGTGGTCGGTGGGCGAGCTAGCATACCCGAGGAATTGGACTCAAATCAATTGGCACGTTTGCAAAATCTGAAGGAGTCGAACGCTTAGATTCGGAGCTCCGGTCTCTTCCTCTTGGTCGGCTACTTCAATGTTGTTTCTTTTGTTCTTTTAGGCACACGACCATGAGCATGATATATACTCGTACTATATAGACTATAGCCACGGACAGTTGTAGAGCGGATCAGCGGAACACCACAGCCACCACCAACCACAACCACAATCCTACTACAACACCTTGAAAGAACCTTGATCTCAAACAGAACACACACACACATACACCTCCCCAAGAACCTCCTACACAATAAATCCAAAAACACGCGAAGATCGGTTGAAGTCTCTACATCAAGCAGGGGTGCCCAAAGGGAGCACTAGGAGCATAGAGCAGGGATGCCCAAAGGGAGCACTAGAAGCATAGAGCAGTGTGGCCCAAATAGTGCACTTGAAAAGAAGCCACTAAAAGCACAGAGCAGGGGTGCCCAAAAGGAGCCCTTGAACTCTTATCAATCCTTTAGCTTTGAGTTAGGGAGTTCGACTGAATAGCAGATATAGCCTGACTCAGACGGACTAGAATCGGGCAGCGATAATAAATCTTGATGAATTCCACACCTAGATTTGTTCCCTTCAGTAAAGTAAAGTAAAGTAAAGTAAGTTAAAGTTTATTCTCGTTGCCCGGAGGAGCCACATACAACGACACAATAGCAGGTCAACATAAAACAAATAGAGTATACAAATATGTATGTAACTTATATATATTATTATCAGGTCGAGATCCATCCCTCTCCCAGAATTCACGTACAGCGCTCAAATTGTGTACATCCATTTGAATACTTCTTCTGACTGCCTCTGGGGTTATAGTTAGACATCAACTGGGCCTTCATAAACAAAACCACCATACGATATATATATACTATATAAATATATACATAATTATGTTAGTTTGTAATGTGTTATACCCCCTGAAGACACGTATGGAATATATACACTGATGATATATATATATTATAAATGAAATATTGTAACGTTTTCGAAAGGCAATTACTTACTTGTAGCACTCAGACACGGGTCTTCGAATATCAGCAGCATCCACCAAACTAATCGAGCAATAATAAATATGTATATATATCTAAGTAAACCTAGAGAGAGAAACCGTTGAGCAGCCTTAAGTTGGCCATACGCTTGATCTTATTAGCCACGTGAAACCGACAAACAGCCAATCAACTTTCAAGTCAATTCAGTTGGTTATGTTCTTTATGCCCCCTACTTAGTCCTAGGATGATCTCTGCACATTATATAGTAAATATTAATCGAAGCCGTAAACGTAAACGTAATTGAATCTGTATTCGGGCGGAGGATGTCATGTATTGTTGTGTAATTGTGTATGCAAAACACTAGCCTAATTAGTTAAATGTTTCCGTGTCTAGTTAAAATAAAATGGTCTAAGTTAATGTTGGATGCCAGAAAGAAGATATTTGAAATTAGTGAAAGGCCTACTCAATGCGAGACTTTGTTTGCGATACTCGAATATTCAAGTTCATAGCTCACCACAACCAATCGGATAACTCTTCATATTCACATAACCGATATATTATACAGTGCATTAAATATAATAAAATGGAAACTGATGAAAGAACCTAAGAACCTAATTAAGTCGCAAACTGAATTGTAATTGTAATATTTGAAACCGCCCCTCTCCCCCCAGTGAGTTAATCAAAGTTTTATGTCATAGTTTGAAAACAAAAAAACAAATAAAACCTTCTGTTCGAAAAACTACAAATAAAATTTCCACTTTAAAGCAAGAAAAAGCCAAAGCCGAGTTTTAATAAAAACACATTTGAAATTGTAATTTTTTTTACATATCTTTATTTATATTCACTTCATTGCAATATTATAATATTTTTCCTTCTTGGTTTGCATTTTTTCCTCTTGGATGTTTTTAGTTTTAGTATTTAACTTAATAATATAGGTTCCATCTTGGTTTTTTTTTATCATTTACGTTTCTTGTAACATTCATCTCCCTTATTATTTTCCTCTTTTTAATTATTTCTTGTTGTTTTTGTTATGTGTGTGTGTGTGTTTATTCTTTATATGCTATAGATAATTATTCTCATTTCAGTTGTTTATTTTTTATTTTTTTTTGGTATTTTCAATTTGGTTTTTCATTTTATATAACGAAATTAACACAGTCAAAATTTGTGATCAGTGATCAATCATTACATACGCATTACGTTTTAAATTATTTCTCATATGGTTTTTCTCCTCAAACTCATTCTTTGCTTATATACTTATGTGGGGTTTCTTTTTCTTTGTTTTATTAGGGATCTTTTGGGGATCTCCTTTCGAGGCTGATGTGGGTTTGGGCAACCGAAATTCTGGGGTAATAATTGTCTGAGGGGTGGGGGAACCAATAATTGACAGCAGACCAATGTGAGAGCTTTGTGTGGGAAGAGACTGGTATATCGGGAATAACGGGCTGGCTGGCTGGTAATAATCATAAAAAATGTTCATTTATTGCATTTAGGAACTCTTTTTGATGGACGGATAAACCAAAAATTATATAGATACTCGTACACTCCTCCTCGATCGCCTCCTCCTCATTCTCCTTGTTGTAGCTGTTACTGCATGACGATAATATGAGACTTGAACTTTGGTAATATTTGATATCTGAGACAAATCATACACACATACAGTTAGCCAGGGCCCGTGGGAATAGGGGGATTTTTTCGGTAGAGGGGGATGCAGGGTTGCAGGTGCTGAGGTCCCTAATCTTAAAATGTAATAACAAATTTTTATTTCGCATTTTTTCCTTGCTTGAGCAAAAGGTGTTCGGGGTCCGGGTTAACGGATTCTGGGGGAGGGGTCGCTCTAAAATTAATGCTCCGTAATTAATATTTCATAATTAATAATTAATAATGACGCAACAAACTAAAAGTATGCAACGTACAACCATAAGTGTGTGTGTGTGTCTGTGTGTGTGTGTCGATTAGTGTGTAACTTCATTCTAACAATTCATGGTTCAATCAATATCTCATCGTCTCGTCTGGCTGCCTAGGGTTATAGACTATTTCTCAATAATAATAATATTTTCACTTGCATTTTAACTTTGAATTCATTTTAAAAATGTTTTTATTATTATTATTTACGTTTTGTTGGGTGCACTCTGCTTGAACTGGGAGCCGGTTTTTATCAGTGTATCTGTTTCTGCTTGGGTTTCTCTGTCTGTATTCTGTGTGGTTCAACTTAATCGCTAAGGTTCTCAACTTGTCGGTTTGCTTATCTAAATACTTTAGAATTTCCCTCATGGATTTTGCTTGTTCTTGAGACCTATAATATATAATTAAATATACATCATATACATATACATACGTAATTATTACATCGTGTCACGTATATATATACCCGATCCGCTCTCATATAATTTGTTTACTTATTTATTTCTCCCTTTCGGTTGCTTTATAAAACGTTGGTGTTGGTGCTGCCGTCTAAACAGCAACACCAAAAATGCTTCAAACATTTCATTGTGTGTATAATTTAACATTTTACATATTTTCATCGTTTGTTTCTTTAATATTTCTCCTCATTTTTATTTTTGTTGTTGTCCTAAATGCTCTCTCGCATACGCACAGGGTGTGCATATGCATTTTTTCATCGTCTTGCATCGTCGTTAATTTGTTTTGTAAAAAAGTTCTCTCCCTCACTATGGCCAACTAATTGTTTTGGTTTTTGCCACACAAATCAAATCGTAAACTAGGTTTTGTAGAGTAAAAAATTCCATATGAAATTATTAAACGCATCAATTTGCCATTAAGTGTGTGTGTGTGTGTTTGTGTGTTGCGTGTTGCCACTTAAAATGTTCTCAACTCTATTTTGTATTTTACTAAACTAAAATTTTTTGCTTTTGTTTTCATTAATTTACGTTCTTTGGAAATACGCTCCGAAACCGTTGAGCAGCTATTTGTTGTTGTTGTTGTTCTCCTTTTCAAAAATTTACCTTGACCTTCATATAGGGGATTAGACTTCATTTAATATAGCATTTTTTTTTACAAATGACTTTCCATCCGCGACTTGGCTCTTCTTTATAAACATTTTGATTTCTGTCTTCTCGGTAACATAATTGATTTCTGACACTTGTTTAGCTACAAAATATATATATATATAGGTGTATATATATGTGTGTGAGTGTGTGTATGTTTATATTTTTAAGCAGATATATATATTATTTATATTCATTTATCACCGATTTTACTTTTATGTGTGCGCCGCTGCATCTCGGGCTATAACTATTTTCTTTGGGAATGTTCTTCTTGCGTTGCTTGGTAGATCAATTGCTGTTGGCTTCAAATCCGTTTCACTTGGCTCAATAACAAAAAAAAAAAACAATAACTATAAAAGAATCAGTTAATCAGTTAATTAATTAATTTTTCGGTAAACCTTATATTGCTTTCTTTCCGCTCTGAATCCTAGTTTTTGAATTTGGACATCCTTTAGCCAGGAGATCGTACAAAATGGTTATAAATTCTTAGTTTCCTGCTCGAACCCTTGCTTACATAGGGTGGTAAAGAATAGGAAGAAGCAGACGACAGACAACAATAATGGCTGGCTAAAGGGTATCCAATGGTCGACTTTTCGACCTGTTTCGTTTATTTTTATTTATTTTTCTTTAAACCTTTGCTTTTGTGTGTAAGTGTGTGTTTTGTGTCTCTGTCTAGATCGTTAATAAAGTAATTTTCCTTGGGGTCTCTTCTGTAGTCGTTCTGCTGAATTGGATAGGTAGTCCTTAGAGAAGGGTCTTAGGGGTTTCGTCTTAAGTATATCTAGGGTTCCATAGCTGATCCATTTGGGGTCACCGCCGCCGCCACTCCTTACACTGCCAGTGTTCCATTCATAAGTACTTTTCGTATATACAGTTAATTGTGGTTTTTGGATTAGGGCAATTTGGTTTACATATAAAAAACTCGTGCTACATATACGTAGGTGCCTAAATACGTTATATATGAATATATGTCTCATATATACTTCTGTTCTCTTAGCGCGTAGTCTATTTACATACAAGTGTGTGTGTGTTGTGTGTGGGTCTGTGTGTTCAGTGTTTAGTGTTAAGTGTGGCTATGGCCATATTATGGCGTTTAACTAAGTCCTAGCTTTAACTTTAGCTAACTGTACAAAATTCTTTAGCCTTACAATCTGCCCTTGCACTAATCGTAAACACTAAATTAAAATTCATTGATGATATCTTGGTATGGTTGTTTGCTTAGTTTTATCTCCATTGTGCTAAATTGTATTTTTTTTTTTTTATTTCTTTATTTTACGTTTAAAGTTAAACTCACTTGCCTTTAATTATGTGTGTCAATTAACTTAACCATTTTGTTTTTTACTTCATTTGTGTGTCGTCTGTGATTCATCGAGGAACTTGAGCGAAAATTCAAATATATATATACGTCGTCTGTCTGTCTGTGTGTGTTTGATTGTGTGTCTGATCAAGGAAAGTATAAGAAATAAGATGCGTAACGTGCATACACTTTAAGTGCTAAATTGATGTCCTCTCTCTCGCATGAAAGAGAAACTGAAGCAAAAGAATCGTATGACGTTACGCATCTTATTCTTTATTCTATCCCTGGATTGACAGTGTGTGAGTGTGTATCTGTGTGTTGTTCATTAGGCTAACTTAAGACGGTGCATCGTAAGTATCTCTTGTATGTTTATCGCTTTATTGACTGCTTGAACGTATCTGAGTTAATCGCTTAACTAGATTCAATTACTTTAACTAAGTTTAATTGCGAAGTTTTGCTCCTACTTTGCTTTGAGAATGTTCCGAGTTTCGAGTGTGGTTGTCTTATGTACAAATTGAAAATCAATTATCATCAACGCCCTTTCTCTTCCTGTTTTTCTTTTCGTTTTAGCAACTATTTGTTAGACTTATACGCTAGTTTTTCTTAGGCAGTTTCATTCATACTTGTGTACACATACATATTTCTATGCATTATGTTCTATGTTTGTATTTCGTTTTAAATTTTATTGGTATTTTATTGGGCTTACGTTGTCGTGTTCTTGAAAATGTTCACTTAGACTTTAGATTGATTTCTTACGGTGCCGCAAAGTTGTCTTCGAAAAGTTTTTGAGTTTGATTCGATTCGTGAGTTGAGTGTGTTGTGATTGAGTGCAGTTTTGAATAATTTGTTTGTTTAGTTGTTTGTTAAAGTTGATATAAAAATTTGGTGTAACTAAAATGAAACGTCTACCGTTCATGTTTTATTATTATTATTATTTCGCTATGTCAATTGCACTAACTATTTGTATGACTTATCCTCCGATGCTTGCTTATAAAAGGTGCGCTCCAAAAGTAATTCATAATAATATCTCCTCTTGTCGTATTATTGTGTGTGTGTGTGTGTTGCTTGGTGTGCAAAATGATTAAAAACCTCTCGCTACTTCCGCTCGCCTTGTTCGATTTACATTTATAGTAAGGTTAACTTAATGAAATCATTCGCTAAACCGATTCTCAATTGTCGAAATTTATTCCTTTGCACTACGTTTTGATTCCTAATAAATTTGGCCATTTCACTTGGAAGCGCTAAGTCAGTTCTGAATAAACAAATCAACCAACTGAATGGGCAATCAATGGATCAACAAAGTGAGTTAATATTTGGTTATAGATTTGCTGTTTGCATTTGCTTCTAAGTTCTGAGAGAGCGAGTGCAGCTGAAGAAGGGGATTATACGAAGGGAGAACGCACTTAAATTAGAGGAAGACTCTCCGGGTGTTTTGCGTTTTTTTGAAGTGGGAAGCAAAGGTCTTTCCGTTAATCTCTTAAAAATCTCGAACTCAAAACGCCGCAAAGATATTGGAAATCATTATTGAAATGTTCTAGGACATTCTCTGGTTAATTGTCTATTTGTTGTATTTTTGGTGTGTTTATTTTTTTGTATTTTTATTTTGTTTTTTTGAAATCAGCTCTTTCGACTGCGCTATTTCGAGGGGTTTCCTTAGTCATCCTTCGCGTTTTTCTTCTTGTTTTTTACTTTGGTATTTATGCCTATGTTGCGTATGATTTTTGATCGTTATATTTGTTGTGTTTTCTTTTTTTTCTTGTTATGGTTTCCTCAACACTTTCACTTATGCCTTTCGTTATATAATTTTCACTACATTTTGCTAATCTGTTGCTTTTGATTATTCTTCATTCATTTATACTCATTTGGTTTGTTAATTCTAATTTATTTTCTGTGTAAATCTATTTAACAATATTCTTTGCTTTCGACCTTGTAATATGTGTGTGTCCTTTTCTTTTCGCTTGTTGGTATTAAACAATAATTTCTTGCCTTTGCATTTTTATATCGCTAGTTAAAATTAGTTTTGTTTCCGCTTACACTTTTCTTTTTTTTTTTGTTTTGTATCTATTTTAATGTTTTTTTCTTTTTTATTGGGGACTTTAGGGTTCCGCCATTATATATTTTGTGTGGTTTTTCAGCGCCCTGCACAGTTTGACTCTCTCGTGCGCTGTTCACTCCTGTGTCCTTGGGGCCAGGCCCGCCGTCGTTTTGGGGACGCGACGTCCCTAGCTTACTCCTCGCCCAGGAGCACCAGATCATCGGCGACCACGTCGCTGACATGCAGGTAGATGATCCAGTACATCAGGTTGAAGCACACAAAGCACACGGGGAAAACGATGCGCGAGTACTTGTCGATGTCCGAGGGCGTGATGCCCAGCAGCTTGTTGATGTCCTGTGAGGATGGGGTTT
>JAEIIU010057478.1:0-24303 GCA_018874675.1 Drosophila baimaii | reverse complement strand
TTAAGCGTGGCTTTTTTATTATTGCATAATCACAGCAAGTTTAAGCTGTGGCATTGGTTTTTATGGGCCACCAACGCGAATCAACAATTTCTGTCATCAGTTACCCAAGTATATTTTTTGTGGTTGCCATTTTTGTCCTTCGTGTCATTTATGATCTAAATTTATCACCTTGCCGTCTTAATACCCTCTCAAAGGGTATAATGAATTAAGGGATGCGTTTAAGACGCTTCAAAATTTAAAATATAAATGCTCAATATCACTAAAAGAGTAGATGAGTTTGTACCAACAATTACTGTTCGTACTTTAGTTTTAAAGTGTAGACTACAAATCCGCTAAGCTGGAGAGGGCATCCCGACTGCGGCCTTGCCTAGTTCGTTTTCTTTACTGGCTTTTATCATATTTTCAGTTAGAACTGCCCAGGCCTTGATTTCATTACTTGGATGGTCCCCAACAGGGTGGAACGCGTAGTGACCGAGATGAAGTGCCTTTGCGGAACCACGATTAAAGCCAAAATGCTGACCTTTGGGTCATTAGCGGCGGCCTTTTTGAGTTTGTTTTGTAATTTTCTTTTTTCGCATAAAATGACTTTTTTTGTGTAAGCAATTCGCGTAAAGAAATTCGGCTTTAATTTCGAGTGACAAGAAATTAATGTTAACAGCCTGGCATCCCCTCTGACCACACTTTATCCTACCGTTTCCAGTAAGAGCCCGGCTCCCATAAGATGCAAATTAAGAAAACCTGTCGCAATATGTAGCTACCCTAAGGAATAGACACGGATTTGGATCCGCCACCCCTGCGAGGACACGCGACTTTCGACGAAATTCGACAAAAGCCAAAACCGTAACAAATCGCATTTAAATTTACCTGCCAAGGAGCAACAGCAGTGGATCCGGGAACAGGACCAACCACCGAAAAGGATGCGATAATTTATAGCGTTTCATTTGCTCCTCCTCCTCCTGCTGCCGCCCGTTGTAAAATCTAATTTAAATTTCGTAGCGTGCCAGTGGCAATGAAAATAGAACACATTCGCAGGGAGAGCGGGATGGAGGTGTTAGCCGGTGAACAATAAAAATATATTCTTATTTATGTGGCTTAATTTGCAGAGCGTGCAGAACGTCCGCAGGACAACTATAACATCTGCAGCTCGGCTGGCTCATTTCGAATTCATTTCCATATACTTGCAATCCTTCCCGAATGCGAAACAACGAAAAATATAAAAAAGCACTCGCCAAGCACAATTGCCCCTTGCAAGGATTTTTCAAATGTTTTACACACAAAAATGTTCATTCCCTGCTCTTTGTTGCGTACAATTAGTTTGACAACAACAACAATAACCCTGGCAGAGCGGTCAACTGCAGTCACATAAAACAAAAGTGAATGACAATTGGAAAAGGACAACGACAACGACAACGACAAGGACGGCGACGAAAACGAGAAATGTCCCTCCACCAAAGGTGACTTTTAATGCCTTTTGTGTTGCTGTTGTGATTGTCGCTGGTTTGTCGAAACAACAACGAACACGTGTAAACAGACGAAGGGGTGACAAATTTAACCCCTTGGTCCCAGACCCCACTCCACTCCACACACCCTTCCCGGGCCACCGTACCTGCTTTGTCATGGCCTCGATTTTGTTTTTGTGTTCGCTTTTCATTTTAATTGTGGAAATTACTACATGCAACAGCGCAGCGAGTGGAAAAGTAATAGTAACAAGCTGGTAAATTGCACCCGGCACTCGCGGGCTTAAGTGCCGCCCCTCCGAGCGGAAAATGCGTTTGGCTAGAGTTGGAATAGTACCTACGGACGCCCAGAATCGAGTAATTTCCTTAATACACAATCATTTTGAATACTAGTGTCCGGTATTCCGGCTCACAGCAAAGAGCACACATCAAATAATTTAATAGAAAGACAACAATTCCAACAGAAAAAGCCAGAATATAAACAATAATTTTTATTTATTTATTTGTTTCACCTGTTATTTTATATATCTTCAGCTCTTGCTCTTAAGGTCTATGAGATCTGTTGATTTGAACGGACGGATGGACAGACAGATGGACATGGCTTATTTGGCTGGAGATACTGATCAAGAATATATATACTTTCTGGCGTTGGATATGGCTCCTTTTGCCTGTTACATAGATTATAGGTTGGCACTATACGTCGGTTTATCGGTCGGATGCAAGCCTAATGGGCTAATAAAGGCATCAAATGGAACATTTCTAATTCATATACTTAAAAATATGATGTACGTTCTCGTTATTTGGGCCTGAATCTCTTGCTTGCCACATGCTGACTTGGGAATGCATTCCTAAAGTTACTCCCGTTACACATCTAATATTGCACAGAATGCGTTTACCCCATGAAACATAGTCCGACTGGCTAGCTTTAGACAGACGTTACATATTAGGCCTATATTTTCTTTACAAGTAAGAGTTCTCTAGATTTTTTTTGACACAAGAGCATTTACTGAATACTTATTGCTGACTTTTCAATAAATAAAATAAGTGATTTGTATAAACAAATTTTTTACGTTCTTTTTACCCCTTTCTGAGCTTAAAATTAATCGAAGCTTGTCATCCCCCGAGTCCAGATTTAAACTCCTACCTCTCACCACTCTTCAAGCCCAGTGCACCGTCTCCCTTCACTTCCCTATCCTTATTCCAATACCCATTCCCCTGGCAGCCCATTCGCATGTAGCACTCTGACAATAGAAAAACGGTTGTAATAACAGAACTTTTCTAATCAACCTGCTGGACGTACAGGACTGGCACTCTGTGCCCCTCGCTTCCGCTCCTTGCCGCCAGCCACCAGCTGATACCGTGTAAGTTTATTAAAATGATGTCCTGCAGATATTTGCAGACACTCGTCGTGCGAACTGTGGAGCAGTGAACGGGTTGGATTGGATCGGAATCAAATGAAAGGAACGTTGAGTCGCCTAATGTCCAAGATGACAATGGAGGAGCCAGGGAGCAGCATGGGGCTTAGGGAAAGGGGTCAGTATAGAAACAGGACAGGCAAACAAAATGGAAATTCCAACGGCAGGATGGGATGGAAAGGCAGCTTGGCATCGGGGGCGTAAAGCTTACAAATCAAGCAAAGTGAGGGGCAGCACCCCAACACCGTTCCGTTAAAATAAAAATGCATTTACTTGTGAAGCGAACGAGGGGGCAGGCAGGAGCAACAGGATGTATCGGTATCCGTATCCGATTGCGCATCTGTATCTGTGGGGTATCGCTGCCATCTGCTCCTCGGGCCGTGTCGCGCACAGAGCTGCATTTGCGTTTGCCGTCTAACTAGTTACCTCTAGGTATACCTACCTATTGGCAGGACACACAGATACTCCGGACATCTAGGAAGGACCCCTCCAGTCGTGTGGCTGTTGGCAATTTTATTGACAGCCCTGCCGTGGAGAGTGCGGGCTCCAACCCTTTTTGCACCCCTGCTCCCACTGATGGCGATGCCGATGCCGATGCTGACTGGCGACTGGCGACTGGAGGGGTTCGGTTGCATTTTGTGACAATGTTTATTTAGATTTTGCTGCTGCCAATTGCTGACATTGCAATTTCTATTCCTGCCAGGCTCACACACGCACGCCCCTAGATAAACACACTCGCAGATGTGCTGCGTGTGCAGTGTGCAGCGTTGCATTTCATTATACACTGGCAGAAAACACTAGGGCTCTTGGCGCTCGTCGCTTGATTAGCGCTCTCTCCGGTCCGTGTCTGTGTCCTTCGAGGGCTTCGAATATCCCGGAATATCCGTCGTTTAATATGCAGATACCTCAGCTACCCTGCAAGTACCTATGCACTTGTATCTGCGCACATCTGTATCTGTATCTGTATCTACACATCTGCCGTTCGCTTTGCGGTCGTGTGTGTGCTGTACTTTTTGGCATTTTAATTTCAAATTGTCAATTGGATTTAAGTACACTCGATGGCAACCACGTCGACAGAGCAGAGCAGTCTGTGTATCTCGGTTCTGGCTGTCGGAGCCGAGATTGCCTTCATCGCTCCCCCAACGCAAATTTTGGGAAATTGTTTGCCTATTATAAGGCCAGAGAAGCCCAAGAAGGCTTCGCTTTATGGCCGAACATTTGCTGGCCATAAAATTTGATTTTAAAATGTGTCAAAAGTGCTTTAAATGTGACAAAATTTGATTACGCCTTACATGGGGGATACGACAGTTTGATTGCTGCGAGCAGTTGCTTGGGCAATGCACTTCTACGAGAGTGAATTGCTTGGACATCCGGCTCATATTAACGTAAATGCTAATCTTATTTGGCTCCAACTCTCCTGCTGGAACTGCATTGATTAGAGCCCCCAAATATTTGGTTACGCCCAGCCCACGGTCCTGCCAATTGCCAATCAGCGGACGCAACATCATAATTTTCCGACAACAATTGATGGCCGCGGCGAGTTCAGTTTTTCCAACTGCGGCGGGGGAACATAACCCGTATTGACTGTGTGCCACTGTCGATTTTGTTGCAATTACTCGCACCAAATGTTTTTCAGTTTGGAGCTGCGGCCATTCATTTGTTGTCTGCTGCCCGATGATAATCGGACTCCTGCAAAGCGGGGCAAGTATTTGCAATTAGTGTCAATTAGCGGGGTTTTTAGTTATTGCGCCAAATGCTTGTGCTTGTGCTGGTGCTGGTGCTGGTGCACAAAATGAATGGCTGAGTGAATGAATGCATTCCGCCTGCTAATTGTGGACGGCCAGAAGGCTCGCTAGATTTCAATTTCGATTCCCACTCCCATTCCCATCACATCTCACGTGTGCTCCCTTCTATGATCTATTTCCCCGAACCAATGCTCGGTCCTGGCCAAGTGCACTCATTATAAATGCCAGCAGCATGCCGAGCAGCTGACGCAGAAGCCGAATGGCAAGGAAGGACTTCCCTTGGAGGGGAATTGCGCAGAATATGCGCTCTAGAACGCTCCCTCGGCACTTCGCCATTTGCCACGCAATTTGAAAACTTGCCAAGAGGCTGCTCGGGGGGGAGACGGGGACAACAGCCAGGGATATTTTGCAAACAAATAATAAAAATCCAATTTTACATTTAATCACGCGCTCAGTCAAACAAAAAGAAGGAACTGAAAAGGGCAGAAAAAAGTTTCGGCAACGGCTGCCGTGTTGTCGCCCGAAAGGACGACGTTCAGCGAGCAGCATCAACCCTCTTGCCGCTCAAGGATCAGGAGCTCAGGGCTCAAGGTGACTGAAGTATTTTGCTTAATTTATTGCATTTTCTACGCTGAAATGCGCAAAAACTTTAGCCCACCTCCGGAAAATTAGGCTGCTCGACTGCTCTGTTCCTACCCGCTCCCGTGACCCCGAATCCTGCGTCATTATAAATTTAAAAAGCGTGTTAAAAGGGGTGCGGATGCGCGCCTGCTGCCACGCAAAGCTTAAGCCCAACCCCGCCCACCGCGGCTCACAATAAATTTCATTTTTCATCATTGCAATTTCTGCGCGTAATTTTTCGTACATGTCGCACATAATTCATTCCCAGGGCTGCCATGTCGCCGGCGACACATGGATTAAGTGCTGTGAAATGCTCTCCTTATGCAACCCCCAGGCCTTGAGTCCCTGAGTACTTCTTGGTCCTGTTCTCCTGGGAGGAACATGCTGCTAATTTTGCATTAGCTGCAGATCTCGATCCTTCGTTCCAAATATCATTAAAGCTTTCACTTCAATTTGTAGAGACCTTTGGGCGCATCCTCTCACTTCCCTCTTCCGTGGCCCTCGTCCTGTCTATGACTGTGACGGCCATGCAGATGTCATCACAGTCTGTGGAGTGAATGACTGCCTGACTGACGTCCCGGAAAGAAATCATGATACATATGATAATGACAATGATTTCACTGCTGACGAAGCTGCTCCTCCTACCCGCTGGCCAGGCATCTCCGCCTGATGACAACTGCCTTGGTGGGGCCAGCCAAGCGGGAACTGAACCAAGCATGGAGCATGGAGCATGGAGCTGAGACTGGAGCAGGGAAGAATCATGCGTGATGACTGTGAATGGAGATGGACAGGCGGGGCAGAACGCAGCGCCAGGGATGTTACTTTTTACTGTCAGTCCCAGTGCCAGTGCCGCTGCCCACACCACGCCGCTCCCAGTGACAGTTGTACAAGAAATACAAATTTGCAAAATAAGCAGAGGGCCAGACCCGACCGGAGAGCAGACCATTGTGAGATAAATGACGACATGCTAAGGGAAGTGTCAACTGATTGCGCTGAGCTAGGCAGGCGTAAAAAACACGACTCGACTTGGCTCAACTCGGCTGGGCTTGCCTCGACTCCTGCACGTGACGCATACGCCTCGTTGTGCGTGTGACGAAGGAACAGGACTGGCGGAAGGAGAGGCAGGGCTGGCGGGGAACCCCTGACAATAAAACACAATAAAAAGAAATTATGAATAAATAATACGCAAAGTAGCAAAAGCTACAGCATCCACACAAAAACGACACAAAATTGAATGCAAAGCGGCGTCATCTGTTTATGATTTATATATTTTTTAATATTTGACTGGGAGACAGCGCCGCTGACAGACTCACCCCCAGACGGACGGAGAGACAGACTTATAGACAGCTTGGCGACCCAGGCTGTGTTCGGATCTCCCTTTCAGGGGCCAAAATCATCGCCAAACAAAATCAGCCGTCATTAGCCGAGCATTTGTTCGCCAATTTCGGGTTTAGCTCTGTGCTCCCCAGCTGAGCTCACCTTGCCGGGGCTTCGCATCCTCTTTATTGCTGGTGCTCTTGCTAAATTTAATTAATTTTCACGCCATTTCCGCAGTCGGCTGCCTTGAAAGGATTCGCACGCCAGCCCAGAAATTCTCATTAGCAGCTGCTCAGTGACAAGAAAAGAAAAGAAGTGCGCTCGAAAGTCGCTCTAATGAAATGTTTGCTCGCCACTCGTGTCACTCGCGCTTCCGATTGTCCGAGCAGAGAGGGGGGAAGCAGGTGGAAAGGCAACCGGAAGTGGCGTTGAATGGCGCGCATTCCCGCTTCCGGCCGAACGCTGCGCCTTGATTAGTCTTAATTAAATTTCACCTGGCTTCAGCACCCAGCAATAAACGGGAGACTAGCCATACCCAGGGTGTGTCGTCACTTGGTTCCACTGCATGTCAGCTGCATATTGGGGGGAATTCAGCAGTTTTCTATGGTTCTGGAGATACCAAGCATAATAGCGTTCTAAGAGCCAGAGTGGCCAAAGAATGCCACTTCGATGAGCTTTTGAACGTCCTGCAGTACCAGGTTATATAGGAGTTTCTTTAACCTCCGTTGCAAAGTTTAGAAGGCATGCGTGGGGCTTTTTAAAGGAAGAAATGTCACAAGTACTCATTGTCCTATTGGTCCTGAAATACGTACAACTTTAATTTCTAATTGGAAGCAGTTACTTAGGTGCCTTCTACGTACGGAAAAGACTCATTCGCTCATATACAGGGCCTATCATGGTAATTCATGTGGTAAATCGCTGATCTGCTCCTCAAAGATGTCCTCATAAGAGCTCAAAGGGAAATTCGCATAACAATGTTAATATGTTCAATGTTCATTAATAAAAAAAATGTATTTTCGAATTTGCTTCCGAGAACGAGCAGCGAAGGGTTCAGATACTTGAATTTCTCACTTACCACATGCGGAATTAGGAATGCATTCTTAAGGGTATCCCTCTAACACATGTAATTTTACACTGAACTCGATCACCACATGAAGCTAATAAAGATTACTATGATCAGCAGTTGTAAATGTATTCATAGTTTGATATTTTGGAGAAATGTGATCTTCTTCCTGATCCTGCTTTCCAATCGGTAAGTAATCTTCCCAAGAACCCGGTGCATTATCATTGAAAGACGAGCGAGGAGTATTTCTGTACAGCCTGAATTAGAGAATCATCACATGTCCTTCTCCAGTGCAGCGATTTATCCTGGACGCACAAAGTTACGGGAATTAAAACTAAAAAAAGAGCAGAAAGACAATTTAAAGACTTAATCGCCTAACCGCTGACTAGGACGTAGCCAAAGGACCTTTCATCTTGCGAATTATTCTGTTTCCTTGAGCGTAGAACAACAAATTTAATAAACAATTCGCCCTGAAGCACTCATCCCTGTCACCCTTTTCGCAGCTTCCTCGCCTTGAAGTAAAAATACGCTAACCCGAAAATTATGAGCTTCAAATTAAATTTTCCGTCTGGCGTTGCCTTTATGGTTTATGAAGTGTTGCAAAAATATCTACAGATACAACCGAAATAAAAGCAAGCTGAGCCAAGATACACACAGGCGGAGAATGCAGCATCAGCGAAATGGACGGGGAGCTGGGCGGGGCTGAAGGCTGCCCACTTGCGAAACAACATGCAAAAGGATTTTCGTCGATTTTCGAGTGCTGTATCAGTGCTGCTGCCGCCGCTGCTGCTGCCACATGTGCCGCGCGAGCCTTGGCGAGGAAGGAGCCACTCCGCCACGTACCCAGTCTGCATAAACATGGGCTCCCTTTCCCCCACAGCTCCTCGCCCTGGCTACTTGCGACTTTTTCTCCATTTTCCGTTGGCCATTTGGCACTGCTGTTATTTTGTATTTTCCTTGGCGCACTTGCCTCTCGCCACTCGCCCGATGCGATGGTGCAGTGGCAGTGGCACTGGCAGGGTAGTGCTCAGCGGCATTTATTGTTT
Organism: Drosophila baimaii; assembly: GCA_018874675.1. Classification (NCBI taxonomy): domain Eukaryota; kingdom Metazoa; phylum Arthropoda; class Insecta; order Diptera; family Drosophilidae; genus Drosophila; species Drosophila baimaii. The sequence continues at coordinate 15,639 of JAEIIU010057478.1, read as the reverse complement.
CTGGCGCCAGTTGTTGCTCTTTTTCCACTTGCAGTCCCACTTCCACTTCCTCTTTGGCCGGCGCACATTGCGCGTTCTCAGCATTTTTAACAGTTTATTTGGCCAAGGCATAAAACTAGCCACGAGTCCTGGTCCTGCTCCTGGTCCTGGTCCCGGGCAAGCTGCCAGTTGATGGAGAGGCATTGATGATCCGTTCGACAAATCTACGCAGTTATAAATTAAGCAACTGACACATCAAATTCCCATCAAATGTTCCGTGTAAACAATGGTTGCAGGGACTAAAACAACACAGGAAGGGGGAGGCAATAAATCCGCCCGCAATCCTTGAAAAATGGCAAGCACAAAAAGGAGCAGAAGCAATCGAAAGAGTCAAACTGCAAGCGCAGCAAGGCAAATGCTAAAGAGTCCTTGCACAATTAACAAGGGAAAGGCTGCCTAGAGCTTGGCAAGGAAAGGGAACCATTTATGCCCGGGTACTCGCTTCACTTTATGAGATATTTTGATATGCATTGAGGGCGGCAGAGGGGACAGCAGGGGGCCAGGATTTTTGTGAGCCACAGGCAGGCGGAAAGTATGCCGAGCAGCAGCTCACACATGGGCACGCGGCCGCAGAAAGTATGCAACAATAATCTGCACCTCTGACGCGCCTTCCACCTGCTTCCAGGTCCACCCCCTGCTGGCCTCAGCATAATATTCGCCAGGCTGGACCCCTGGATGCCCCCTTTGACCCAGCTGCCGGGCAACGACGCCCTTTGTTGGCCGCTCTGCGGCAAATATTTTATATGCGTTGCATTGCTCAGTGAGTCCTTGCCCTGCCTTTGGCCAGTTTTATTGCCGTTGCAGATGATGGACATTCGGCCTTTGCGATTGCCTCCCCTCCTCGCCTTTCGCTGAGGTCCTTTTTATGAGCCGACTGACGAACTGATTGGAAGTCAGCGAATTCCTCGCCTCTGCGCTTTTCGCCTTTTTCAAATTTGTCCGTTTTTGTTTCTGCCGTTTTCCACGTTCAGCCAATGGGCACTTCACTAACAGCTTTGAGTGTCCACACACGCGAGTGTGCAGTGGGGAGTGTGGCAGAGTGGAGTGGGCAAAGCGTGTTTGGCATCTTGAACTGCTCCAGTTACCACTGCGGATCCCCGGCTCTGCTGATGCAGCAGGAAAAACACTTTGGCCAGCCAGCTAGCTTTCGTATTAAGTCATGATTCCGCATGCAACTCGGCAGACTGCGTCCGTGTGTGGCCATAAATCAATACTCCAACATTATTTTGTGTCTATTTCCCCAAAAGTTGCGCTAAAGTCACGCATAAAATTCCCGAATATTAACACGCACCGCAACAATATGGACATTTGGCGACCATTGTCCGCTCCCTCCGCACACATTTTCTCACTCACATGGCACCACATCGATATAAACTTGCGACCGGCGGCAACCGAAAATGACATTTCAAAGGCAAACCGAAAACATTTTTCGCCTACAACATTACGCGTATTTTAATGAACATTTTCGGGGCGGCCAGCGGGGGCGGAAGGGGGCCACCGCCGTGCTGCAAATTATGCATGTGGCCGCGTCGACACACGGGTCGTATGTGTGATAAAAACCCCCAGAGCTTTTCGAGTGCGGTTGGGCGTAGAGTGCCGGGCCGCGCTGCAGAAGTCCGGGCCGAACTTTCGGGGTCTCTGGGCCACAACATCATCTCATTAACAATCAGGCGAATCGGCAAGGAGCACGGCGGGGACAGCCACCACTCACTCGCTATGCGTACGTGTCGGGCTCACATTTCAAATCAGTTTGGCACAACGGCCACCGTGCCGGGGCCGCTGCACGCTGCCCTTTCCAGGGCACATTATTTAAATTCAAAAAAGCGATAACGACCGGGTAATGATGAAGTGCAGCGACTGCTGCAGCAGGGAGAACAGCCGCCGGGCACTGCTACTACTCCTCATGCGACCTGCCACACATCGAACTTCGCAGGCGTTGGCCAAAATTGGTTACGCGTTTGGGTCAACAGATGCCAAAGTCCCGGGGCTACAGATCCGCGTGTGGGCGCTGCGGAGCAGAGCTCGTTCGGTTTGTGACGGGGTCAACATATTGCCATTGACGGCGCCGGGACCAGCAAGGAACGAATGGCTAGTTTCCGGCAAAGGGCCGCGTGTGAAAATGAGTGGCAAAGTGGTCAAAGGGAGTCCTGCAAAGGGGGCGAGTTTTAGGCGTGAGAGTCGCTTTTCATTAACATTAAGGCATGTCCAAAGAGCTCACTGCACAGTCCTGTAGCCCTAGTTAATGGACTTATTATGCTTTCAAAATGTTTAATTTGTCTCTTACCACGGGTGGGGAAAAACAAGAGTTAATTAACTGTACAGATTTTAAGGAAACTGTTTAAAAAACTAGTTTCTTGATCGGCCACTGAACTCATTTCAAAGATTACCCTGCCATCCTAGTCTGGCGGTCACATAAAAATTCCTAAAATATGCCCGGCCAACGCATCGCCCAGCCCAACCCGTTGATGTCATATAAATAACAGATTTAGTGGCCTCAGCCCAGGCCCAGACTGGCTTCTGTATTTGTTTGCTTTCAGCTCTGAGCCCTTGGACCAACAACAGCCAGCGGGCAGAAGCCATTGGGCAGCCCGCTGATAACGCAGCCGCCCTGTTGTCCTGCCACAGACTAGGCTGGCCGGGGCCAGTTGCTTTTTATGTGTCATAACCATGGTGGCGGCGGACGTGAATGCAAACCTAGACTCGGGCACAGACAGGGACGTCGACAGCTTTGGCGGCCTTTAATGGCCGTCGAAACAACGGCCGCTGAAGGCAAACAGGAGCTGCAGGACGGGGCCAGGACAAACAATGGCCGCGCCATCATTGACTGCGTTAATTGCTGTCATTCATTTGAAAAGTCATACGCGCGATTTTCAGAGCGCCAGACTCCGGGGGCCCCTTCTTCGTCCTTGGCCATCCTTCCTGCCGTTAAAAGTGATGATTATGCGTTCACTCTTTCGCTTTCGCTGGGCCATTGCAGCGCCCGGCCTTCATAACATTTAACGGGTTCGCTTTTGTGCCTCCTACTCTCCGGGCCATCATCGATTGTCGTTCGTTTGCAGCAGATCTTAATCCCCCTTGGGTGGGTCCGAAAACAATCTGCGCCCTGCCTTTACTTTTACTTTTATGCCGGCCCCAGTTCCCTTCATCCGTGTCATATTATGTGCTTACTTAGACCCCTGGCCGGGATGGGATACTCCTTTTTTTCTAGTCCCAGGATCCCCTTCGAATCCAATTTGGCAGCTAAGCCCTCGACATTTTCGTTGTAGTCGTTTATTGATTTTGCCCGAGCACAGATAGGGGATTGGAGTCCAGGGAAAGAGCATAGAATACGATATGTGGTTGTCATTAACCACTGGAGGAACGTGGCCTGATTCATGGGCTTTTATAAGGAATTTAAAAAATACTTCATTGATAGCAGGAATGCCCTCCAGGGAAACCACACCCCAACGTTGCACTTAGCTTTAATGCGGCATAAAACAAGAGCTGCATATTGAAATTTTAATGCAGGAGAGGAGAACCCTTCTTCAGAGTGGAGAATGGAGCGTGGAGCGGATGCACATACATAAATTCCGCTCGTGTGGTTTTCAAAATGCATTACGGCCACGGCAACAGCTTCCTCCGGCTTCTAACCTCCTCCTCTCCTCCGCCTAAGCTAATCAAGGGCTGAGCCAACAATTTACTTAGCACGGGCTCTCTCGACCCCTGGTGGATCCGGTTTATCTGTTGGCTGGGGGCAGGCATCCCACATTCAGCATCTCGCATCCAACATCCTCCTGCCGGTGTTTCCATCATATCAGCCACCGCTTTGGCTGCTTAGTGTGAAGCTCCTTACATCCCATTTACCCGGGGTTCGGTTCGTCTGTCCGCCGCCTCATGCATAAACCAATTTGCTGGGCATGAGCCGGGGCAGGGGCAAGAGGGCACCCCTGGTGAGACCTCTCCAATTGCAGCAATTTTCCGACTTCGCTTTATGCATTTATGCGCCTTTGTCTGCGGCCACTCCGCTCCTTTTTTCCGGCTGCACTTCCTGTTTTGTTTGTGCGGACTGCTGTTCATCGTCTGCGGCGTCGGGTCATTAATTTGGAAGCGAACACCTCTTGAACCACCTCCGGGGAGGTCCAGCCCAGTCCGGGCCAGTCCTGTCCAGCACGGCCAATCAGCCCGGCTGAGTGGTCAGCAGGGGGCCAGGTTCTTGGCGCCATTTCCCCAGTGAGAAATTAGGAAATTGCATTTGCTGGCAAAACGAGCCGGCAGCGTCGTAACGGAATTTACGCGATGCACTCCGACACGGACCCCGGGCCGCCGAAGATCTGCAATCGGAGCCGGAGCCGGGCTTCGACAGCTGGAAATTGCCAAAATGTAAATTCTCGCATGCCCGGCAGGCAAGGCCCTTGCCCGGGCATATAAATTTATTGCCCGCGTAGGCGAAGGCCCAGCTCCCCATCATCATTATCATCATCATCGCACTGGCAATGATCATTGCGGCCTTTGGGGGGCCCTAAAATATTCATAATCAACGCGGCATTAGCCAGGGCTGCGTTTTCATTTCGTTTTTCGGCTTCTGCCAGAGCTCATCAATGAATCAGCATCGCAGCTTGCGGCATAATTGGGGTTATGTTTTAGTTATGAGCTGACTCAGGGAAGGTCCCGTCAGGATGGGTGGGGTAATGGCGTGCCACCACACACTCTCCCCCCGGCAGCTCCACGGTCTCCGATTTAAAATCAATACATCTCAAATGGCACATCCCGGGCCCTGGCAGTGCACTCCGACTTGCGGCGTCTTGTGCCGTCTTGCATCCTGTGTCTGGTGTCCCTGCTGTCGCTGCTGTCCCTGCTGGCGGACGGGGACAATAACAGCCATTAAGTGTGGCCAACACGTAACCGGGCAATAAACAAGCGTGACAAATGATGCTGCTAAATGAAAGTTGATTGCCAGTTGACGGCCACACCTGTTCCGACTGCAGTCCGGGATCCGGGGTCCCCGGGATCAGGACAACAACAATCAAAATTGTCAGAGCCATCGAAAAAGAGAGAGCGAAAGACGAAAGGCAGCGAAAAAATCAGGACAGGAATGCCACGCATCGAATGCCACTGTCTGTCGTCCTGCAGCTTCGTCCTGTGCCAGCCCTATTAATAATGATGGCGGTGCCGACAAAATGGCCGCCGACCCTGTAGCTCGCGCTTCTCCTCTCGTGCCGCTGGACGTCACGTGTCGAGGCTGCGTGCGATTTCTACGACAGGACATTGAAGCGGAAGCGGAAGCGAATTCCGCACAAAGGGAGCACGCAGTGAAAACGGTTTGTTTTCGCACAAGTCCTGGCGAGTCCTTGCTCTCGCTGCTTTCATTCAAATTGTCGTCCGCCCGACACAACGCATTCGAAGGACAATAAGCGATGCATTAAGCTCGCAACGAACTGCCAAACATCTTTCAGACCCGCCGCGATGTGTCTTTCAAATCAATCTGAATGGGAAAAGAGTCCCAGGACCTTCCAGGTGACAGCCAGCACGTTATTTGCCACAATTTTTTGATTAAAGGCGCCCTTAAACGGACTCAGACATCCGTCCCGTCGAGTCAGGCTGGCCCCACCACGGGCATTTTAAAACTCCCTCCGGTTGTCATGGACAGACTGAGGTGCTCTGGTCTGGCTCGCTCTGGTCTGGTCTGCCAACCGTTCCCTGGACGGCAAATTACTAATTGGCAAGCAAAACGCTCCGGTTGTTGTCCAACAAACAAGCACAACCACGGGCACGACTACGGAGGACGACGGAGGAGAAGCCAGCCAGTCAGTCAGTCGTCTGGCTCCGACTGCCGAGGGATGCCATCCGAAGGTGGCACACATGGCACACAAGCTTCATTAACTCAAACTATGCTGCATTTTGCGATTATCAAATTGTCTTTACACACATGAAGCCAACGATTGAAGCGGAGGAGCTTGAGCCGGGGGACACTGATGACGGCTGATGGCGAATGGCAAATGGCAAATGGCCAGGACGAGAGGGGGAGACGGGGGACGTGAGACAGGAGAGATGTCCAGGACACGGCAACCGCAGAAATATGAAGCGCATGTTGCAGGGAGCAGGAAAAGCCCGAAATGCTTTGGGGTATTTTGTTGAGCAAACAACCATGCAAAAATGCACCAGCAGACGGTGCGAGAACGATGTCCTGCTCTGGTTCTGGGCACGATGAAGCCCTGTTCGGATCGGAGGACACCTGCTAGGCGGAGGGAGTGGACTGGTGACAAACTGCCGGACTGGGTCCAGGCCGCATTATCGCACCTGATGGCGATTAGAGAGACTCAACGTCGGGGACGGAGCTCTTAAATTTCACGTTGCAATTGATTGAAAGTGTGAGCTGTGAGCTTTGATTGATGCCGGCCAGAGGTGAGAGTGGGACTTAACCAACGGAGGTTCGGGTTCAGGGGTAACCTACTCCAGATGTCCTGACTATCTGCAATTAGCCTGTCGCTGGTAAACGTTCCCCAGCTACCGCTGCCTAATGAACTCCCAAGGAACTCAACTCCGCTGCTAAGTCGGGGCAAAAACAAAGCTAAACAAAACTTTCTCCAAAGCTGGATGTGGGTCATTGTGTTGGGTTGCAGCTCGCCTTGCGAACTTTACGGACCCAATCTCTGCCGTCCCTCGGTGTGGCCCGGCCATGCAAATATTTTCCATTTAATTAACGCATGGAAACTACATAGCTGAGCAGGGGAGGTCAGGGCTAGTGTGGCAGGGAGCGGAGCGTCGCTGCAGATTAAAATAAATTGCATGGAAATTTATCATTCGAACCTCCAGCCAGACAACAGCAAGGAGGAGCAGGAGCAGGAGCAGGGGCCGGCAACAACAACTTGACACAGTTGCAAAAGTTGGCAAGAAAGTGGAGCTTTGGGTCAGTCTCTCAGTAGTGTGTGCGGGCCATAATTAATCATAATAAATGCAGGCCAAGGAGGGGCGGGGAGTAAGGCGCGGGAATTAGGCAAAGCGGCGAGGAAAAAATAACCACAATTTCCCAGCATTTTCTTGGCCATCAAAATAAATGAGCCAATTAAGCGGCGCCCCTTGGCCCACCTGATGAGGGTAAGCGCGGAGTGGGCGCCGCAAATCCCCGTGCTGGCCGGGTCCAGGTGTTGCGCATCATCGCCAGCAATGGATGCTCGACGTCCTTTTCCCAATTTATTTATATCTCTTTTCGGCTCCAGCTGAAGGTCCTTTGTAGCTTGTTGACTGGGGTTAAGTCGCTCGAAAATCCGCTGCTAATGAAACTGAAGCAGCCGCTAATTGTCGGCCCGTTGTCAACGCGACAATCGAGCTTCTTGGACTTGAGTTCACACGATCGAGCTGTGCCAGTCATGGTGTAGTCTGGAGTCTGGAACGTCCCGACGAAATCTATTTTTGTCCATAACGAGATAAGGCGCTGACAAAAATCCCCGCTCGGGAACTTATTTATATATTTACCTACCTGCCTTGTCTTTATGGCGAGGCCAATAACTTTCGCCTGTCATTCTCTGAAAAAATATACCTCATGGCAGTATTTGGAAACGAGACCCATAATTATGACATGAGCTAGAGGCGCTTAGGTAACCACGTAACCCAGCCGGCTAACCGCTTGATTGACGCTGATAATTCCAGTTTCCGCCGACTCGGCACGAGATGCGCCTCCCAGGCACCCGTTCCCCGCCCAGCAGCGAGATTATCTTGTCACTAAGTTTATTGTCAACCTAAAACTAAAGCGCTAGCTCGACTAATTATGGCACTGACTATGTAGTAACCAGGCACAAATCACGACCCAGCTGTGGGCTCTCCTTCGTCGTGGAAGCCTCCTCCTCCTCTCTCACATCCTTATCCTCAGCCAGAGACCTGTGCCGCTCCTCAGAGGCGGCTGCCTGGACAACCGCAAAGGCGGCGCCAGCGCCCAACAGCGAGCCGGCCGCAACATCCGACCAATGGTGCTTGTAGTCCATGACGCGGCTGAGGGCCACGAAAGAGGCCAGGGCCACACAGGCTAGCTGGAGCACGGGGCCCAGCAAGGAGCCGGGCAGGGGCCAGCGGCGGCGACGCAGGTGCAGAGCCACAAAGACCAGGCCGTAGAAGGCCATGGCTGAGTGGCCGCTGGGGAAGGACACATGCACGTCCCGCAGCACCTCCTCGCTGGCGCCCGAGAGCTCGGGCCGGCAGGAGTAGTCCTCGTGGTAGCTCAGGACACCTTGGTGCGCCTCATCCGAGCAACTGCCTCCGTCCGAGAAGTGCGGACGGCAGACAGCAAAGAAGTGTGGCCGCAGGCGGCCGATGGTCTGCTTCCCGATGCCCTTCAGCAGGTCGTTGAACACGTAGCCATAGAGGAACCAGCGGCCCGTGTTGTACACCGGCCAGAGGTGGCCCCAGTGGCTGGCACCACCCTGCCAGCAGAGCAGGATCTCGAGCAGGACCAGCCCGAGCAGCGGCAGGTGGAGGCCCAGCCAGTGCAGCTGGGTGGGACTCACGGTGTTCTCGTGGTACGGATACATCAGGGACTCGTCGTTGCAGAAGAAGCCGCGCTTGGTGGCCGGGCCCCAGAAGTAGCCAAAGTTCTCCACGAGGACGATCAGGAGCCCCAGAAGGGCCAGGTCCACCAGCAGGCGGATGGGGGGCCGGAGGCGCAGGCTGAAGCTCATTTTGGGTGGCTGGATTGGTTCGGTTCCGAATTCCGTGCGATCGCTCCGACTGTTCACACGTCACTGATCTGCGACTCGGGCCGAAGTCGGACAACAGCCCCCAGCAATCTGAGCTTGGAGCCACTCGACTGGGATTATTAATAAACAATTCGCATTGTTGCCTCTGATTACATTATAATGTTCAGAAATATTTTCCGTTTGCGTCGAAAATATTTCTTGTGCCGTCAGCAGATCTATTCGCTCTACTTACTGATACTGATCGGAGAGGATTTAAGCTGAAATTAGCTTAAAACAAGTACAACTAGGAATGATTCCTAGAAATTACACCAGGGAATAACTACGCAAAACTGCTGGAAATACATATTAATAAAATTTCGAAGGGGGAAACCTCTTTCCTGTGAACCACCGTATTGTGCCTAGATCAGATTACTTGTGTACTCTTTACTGGAATAAATGAAATGTTTTAGGTAGCTTCCTTCTCTAAGTAAATTTCAAGAAAATAAAGAATAAAATGGGCGTGTCATTATGGTTTACATATACTCTACATCAGTAGTCCGCACGGCTCGCCTCGGGTCAGAATATTTCTCTGATCGGCCTCTGCCGCTACACGTATTGTGTGCACAAAAGATAAGTACCTTGTAAGTCTAGCTTCTTTTTTTTTAGAGATCAATGTCTATTTTCATAGTCAAAGGTATATTTCATGCCATATTTAACTTGACCATAGCTATTTTTGTAGTGTAAGCACTTAGCCAATTCTAGGTGATAGTTCTATCCAATTTTATAGACACCACTGTATGTCTGATCAACCACACAGATCATTTGTGTAACCACAATGTTTAGTATCTCACACTCACAAATGCAATGCTGAGATGTTACTGTGATCGTGCAAACCACTAATCTACGTGTCAACGAAACACATTTTCCCATAAGTAGGCTATTTTCGAGATGTGGCATTAGATGCAAATGGCGGATCAGATAACAGAAAATCTCGTAAAATGGGCTCAGCCGTGTTGATCTTTCGACTTCTCTCGCAAAGAGAACAACAAGAAACTTAAAAAAGTCTCTTCCTCGCAAGTGTGTCGGGTGTTTTGCTTCTGTTGTGATTTCGCTTAACTGTATCCGGAGAGGCACAATACGAAGCTCTCTCAAAGTGCTTAGCTGCATAGACCTAAGTCTGTTCTCGCATTTTAACCAAGAGAAAATGGAAGATCTGAGTCGTTTCTCTGATTCGTCTTTCCATAGAGTTTGCTGGTAACTACTAACCCGAACGTGGGTAACGAACCATTTTCTCGATCTCTGGACATCAGGAAGTCCATAATAGGTGCTTTCCCCATATATGTTAGTACCCCATATAGCATCCAACTGCGCGGTTGTCAACTTGTAGCCACACACGTGCTGAAGGCGATAGCGCTACCTTGTCCGCGTCTGGCCCTGAAACGGTCGGCCGCAAAACACGCGATAGCTGTTTACCACAGCTGCCGAGTCCAAGATCCCGTGCTGACGTAGACCGGAGTCACCGAGAAAGCCCCGGAAGCCGAAAAGCTCGGGCAAAGCTCGCCGCCAGATCACTCTCGGGGCTCTCTGGGGACCCATTAATTGCTGGGTCAGGGGTCCATCAAAATCAGATTAGTTCAGCTTGATTCACGAGTCGGGGCACCAATTGAATCCATTCGGAGAGCGGCGGCGGCGCCTTCACACGATCATCGAAGAAGAGTTTCTCGGACTCGGGGTAGCTGGTGACGCAGCACAAGAGGCACTTGCCGCCGCAACGAAATGTTGATGAGTCATGGCCAGCACACACATTCCAGCCGAAGCCAGCCAGGTATGACAACACTGAGCGAAAAACTGTGTCACCTGGGGAGCACCCTCGGTTGGAGAATGTGGGTGAGCCGGAGCTGACATTGAAACGTGAAATTCGTACAAATAAATAACACAAATAACTGATAGGCGAGCACGCTGACAATGGGGCAGGTTAAGACGACACAGTGCGAAAATGCGGGGTACTTATTTATTGTACTTTTACCAGTTAGAATAGTTAGAATATACAAATAATAATACAAGACTTACACGTAGAATGGGATTGCCGGGACAGACTAATGGGAATTATACAAATGCACTAACTCTAATGCTAAACGACGGGTGTAGATACTACATATATAATATATATATTCAACTCTGGCCGATCTTTCGTCCATTCTTTATTGCTAACTTTGGAATGTTTCGAGCATACATAGCTCCTCTCTGGTTTTGCTCAGACCTTCGTACAGTACTGATCCTCGTTGTAGCTGCTGTTCGCCGAGTATGGCGGCGGGGTGCTGGGACACACCTCCTCCTGCAGGGTGGCCGCCGTGTTCTCCCGCCTCAGGCCTCCGCCCAGGATGACGTCCCCCTCGAAGCAGGACAAGTCGAACATTCGCGCTATGTAGCGGGCGGTGATCAGGGCACCGGCCACGCCGAGGAGCGAGCCGGACAGGACGTCGGACCAGTGGTGCCAGTTGTCCATTACGCGGCTGAGGGCCGTGTACCAGGCCAGCATCACCAGCAAGAACTGCACGAAGTGGCGGCTCAGCTTGGAGCCGCGCCAGGTGAGCTTCCGCTGCAGGTAGACCGCCACATAGACCATGGCGTAGAAGGCCATGCTGGAGTGGCCACTGGGGAAGCTGAGTCGCGCCTGGCGCACGTCCTCGACGGAGTAGCCCTCGCCGGCGCACTCGTAGTTCTCCACGTAGCGGTGCAGGTTCACCGGGTCCGAGCAGAGGCTGCCGTCCGTTAGCTGCGGCTGGCACACGGCCAGGAAGTGGGGGCGCAGGCGCCCGATGGTGTACTTCCCCACCTCGGTGGCGTCGAAGGTGAGCAGCAGGCCGAAGCAAAAGTAGGTGGACTGCCGGGCCAGCTCCACGTACCAAGTAGAGACGCGCCATCCTAGCACGTCCACCGTGGTCGAAATCTCTCCAGCCCGCAGGTGGCGCACGTACTCCACCACTATGAAGAGGAGCAGCGGCAGCAGGCCCACGATCAGGCCCAGCATCACCGGCGTTATCGTGTTGTCCCGGAAGGGATAGCTGATGCTCTCATCGTCGCAGAAGAAGCCCCGTCGCACGGGATCCACCGCGAACTCGTACACGCAGATGGGAATGAGCAGGACAACGATCACCAGCAGCTCCAGGAGCAGTCGCTGGGTCTGTCGGCGGTCCGCCGCTGGCGGGGAGCTGGCAGCGGACGCAGAGGCGGCGGCGGAGGCAGGCATCGAGACGGACACTGGCTGATCTTCGTCGCGCATTTCGGGGATCGGGGTTGGGGGTTCGGGGTCGCGGTGGCTTTAATTAGTTAATATTCCAAATGGGCTCTATGCTCGCCGGCAATTAGCTCTTCGCTTCGCTTGGTTTTCACCCGTCGCGGTCGTTCGTGGGTTCGGGTTCGTTGTCAGTGGCTGACTGAGTCGGCGTCGTTTGGATAACGTTCTTTTAATTTAACGCTCATTTGGTGGGCGAGACTCTCCGAGCACGCTTTTTCTCGGTTCTCTGCGCTCTTTCCCCCAATCTCCTCAAGCTTCTCTGCGTCAGAGCAATTGCTTTATTGCCTATTTTTATGGCAGTTGGCCGTCTGCGGGGATCTCAGTGTGTTTGCGGTTTTATTTTCTGCATTTTCCTAGATTAGACAAGAGCCGCGAGCCACTGAAAGAAAGAGCAAGGTGGATTAATTTTTAAATAACTATAATAAATGAGTAATAAAATATCCACATAAATCGAGACTAAACTATTATTAGGCTTTAATTACAGCTGTTTCGATTTTGCAACGGAATCCTCCTCGGTTGATTTTTATTTCCCACCATTAGACTTCGACAGTAGCGCTGCTTTTACTAACCTGTCACAAAACTAACACTTGCCAATTTCTAGGGCACTCTTAGCAACAACTTTAATGTCAATGACTTTCTCCGCTTACATTGCACATCGGGAATTGCTATGAAACGGTTGACCTGATGCCGAAGATATATTCTTTATTGGTTCGTGTTAATAGAATGGAATAAAGATGCAAGTTAATAGTATACAATAAAAATGGTAAATGTGGTCCTGTTACTCCCAAAGGAATGTTAACAATATATACGAAATTCACTTATTCTTACTGGCTAATATCGAAGCCATAAAACCAACGATACGTAGTAAGATGATTGGTTGAAATTTCTGGCAGTGCAGTAGCTCAAACAAGCTCAAGATCACTTTGATAAGATAAATTTGAGTGTACGAGATAGTCACAAACAACTGCCGGGCCTTCTTAGTGTCAAATCATTGCAATTCAGCGCTTTTGTGATTACTCAGTGTATCGGTGACTCCGGGAGATCACAAGAGCTCTTCTGCGCAGTGATGGACCATAAAGGAGCCGTAAGGCATCGATAAGAGCGGGTCACCTAGCAGGCTCTTAGGGAGGCAGTGACTCACGGGTTACTCACTGAGTGGAACCCTATTGTTCTAGGGCAGTCTGCGCGATATTCGCATTATCGGGTCCGCAGACTGACCGTTGTGCTTGACTGGAGCGCCACACTCGAGCAGTCGCTAATCTCCCGCCCAAGAATGGCCCCCATTGTGGGTCCTCTTAGCTCTGCTGCGCTCTCTCTCTGATCTGTGCGACATCCCCGGCGGGGATGGCGGAGAGGGGGCTTCTGGGTCCAGCAAGTGCACAAAGTTTAACTGTCAATTACATTAAAAAATAGAAAACATTCAAAGCGGGCTCCCGGCGGCCCTTCCCTCGCTTTCTGGTCGCACGGAGAAAAAACAAAGCGAGATATATTTAGTATGATGTTGCATCCGCATTTTTCGTTAGAAAGTATTTTTAAGAAAGTCATAACAAAGAACTGATTATATTGAAAGGCATAATATTTTAAAGAATTGGAAGTCGAAAAACTGTTTAACACAAAATTATTATTATGTAGTACAGTAACTTCTTAATTTAAAAATATAATTGTTATTGTGTTATAAAACACACACTTTTACGGGGAACATAACTTAAATTATTTTGATAATATAATTTAGAAATTTTCACTAGAAGGATCTTAATTTATGACACTTGCTTACAGTCAAGATGCTACAAGCTCTTTTATGCAAAATTCTGGTAATCCCCAGATTAAAAGGTAGTTTCATGAATACATCCCTTTTAAATATAACTTCTGTATATATTTTTTTCTCTGTGCACCTTGCTCTCGCATTCATATTCGTATTCAAAGACGCCTTAATAGTGGGACGTCAAATGGCGCGACCTTTAATTGAATGAATAAGCGACATTTGATTGAATTAAGGCGGCCTGTCTCTGCGAGTATGCAACCCTGCCCGCTGCCCCGTTTCACACTCCACACACAAAAAAGGGAGCCCTGGATCACTCCTGTAATCCTTAAGAGTGCAGCAATGCAAGAACATGTCTTCTCAGCAACTTAACTCACTTTTAATTAAACTTTTACGATCGCCTTATAGTTTTACTGCATCTCGTGTTCGCTCTCCGACAGGCTGTGTAAACAAATAAGGCATTCGGCACTTTATGCGTTTATTATTATTATTAACAAACGCTTTTCGGAAGCCGTTCTAACCCGATCCACAAACTTTAAGCGCCGCTTCCCGATCGCGACTGCGGGCAGTGACGAAAGCTAACGTCTGCCACGGCTGGCTGAGCCCGTTGTCGGCGTTGTAAACAGATCGTAGCTCGTAGTGGAGTCAGGGCAGGGGGAGTGATCAGGGGAGAAAGAGTGTTCGGAAAGAGGGAGAGTGAGCGCGAGAGAGAGAGAGCGGTGGTCAGTGCTCTTATCAGCGAGCGGCAATGGCAACCACTTGTGGATCGCAAGCATTGGTTCGGAGCCTCGCTAAGCCGCAGCTGGGTACCGAAATCGGCTAGCAGCGGGCTGTTCTGAAATACATATGTCCGAAAGTGAGCAACGAATTGTGTATAATCAACTGAATTACTCCAAGAACTTGTCAGTTTGAATAGGCTCCTCCACAAGTTCAAAGAAATTAAAGCCTCCGCGTATCTGCCCGAACTATCCTTTAATCTCTTCGGCTTTTCCAAGCTTTTCTCCTTTTATTATCATTATATTATTACAGCTTTAGTTGTAAATTCCAAAAGTAAAGCGCCAAAAGCAAAGAATAACAATTATTTCTTAGCCACAGTTTGGATACGACTTACGCTAGAGAGACGTGCTTTAAATGGTTTAACATGTTCTTCTACTATCTTTTAGCATAACATTTTAGGTTTTACACGTTTTGTTGCAGCGTGCCAAAGTGGGTAAATAATTTACTAACTGTAATTATTTACAAGCTGCAGGCAACTGACGTCACAAAGCTTACTAAGCGCTCAATAAGAGGGTTATTTTAATGAAGTCAATAAGATTGATATCGTAAGAAATTATATTTTCCTTTATTTACCCAGTATTGGAGTAGTATACCTTAGTTCCAACAAAAAATGTACATATGTAATAGGTAGAGGAGTATTATCCGACCCCATAAAGTATATATGTATGTATAGTTTTGATCAGCAACACCAGCCGAATCGATCTAGATATGGCTGTCCGTTCGGCTGTCCAAATGAAACCTGATATCTCTGAGACTATAAGAGCTAAAGCTACCCAAATTGGGTGACAACATTCTTATCTATTGTACATAGAAAGTTTGTTTTCAAATTGGGATATGCAAACTCCCACCTCCATAAGTCAAGAAAACGTATAACACAGCTTTACTTTGGAATTCGTTTAAAAGTAATATGTAATAAATATACCTGTGGGGACATACTCCGTAAATTTGAGCAAAATCAGATAATAAACATGGAAGTTATTACACAAAAAAGTTCTTCTGTTCCCATCTCTCTCGCACTCGCACTCAGACTTGCCACAGATGTTTAAACTGGGGCAATCCACAATGGAACTGCTTTATGTTTTTTTACTTCTACAATAATTCTAGAATATTTCTGTTTTTGC
>JAEIIU010057467.1:0-12623 GCA_018874675.1 Drosophila baimaii | reverse complement strand
TTGATTGCGGCCTTTGTTCCCAGAGATACTTCCACCTCTTTTTTTGCCTTACACTCCCCCCCGTTTTCCGCTATCGCTTTTCCCCATAAACAAGTATCTTCATCGTCAAAAAAAAGCAGAAAACACCAGGCCCACAATGGAAATGTCAACATAAAATGCGACAACAAAACAAAACGCCACAGAACACAAAGTGGAAAAAACGGGAAAATCTGTGCGGAAAATATGAAAATATCTTGGGCCTGTTTGCTCTTGTTTCCTCTTGTTAGATCCGCACATATGTGTGCAGAAGCCAATACATAAATAAGATAAATAAAAATTAACATAGACAACACATCTGCGTGTTGTGTGTGTGTGAAAATCAGCGCCACATAAATATATGCCCCGAAATGAGACACGACGGAGGGAGCCAGCGAAAGATATTGTCAAATTTTAGTCGCATTTTATTTGCTTTCTTATGTTTTCCTCTGCCGCGGAGGTGTTTGCCTTTGAGCTATAAAAATACGAGACACATGCAAATTATGACGAGCTGGGGCGAGCTGGGGCCCCCTCGAGAGCAGTTCAAGTGGGGCGAAGTATAAATAAAATAGATTTATTTATTTTGACTGTAAAAACTTTATTGACTCGAAGAACGACGAGGGGACAGATTGGGAAATCGATACATACACACAGGTGGGGGCAGGTGGGGAGCCCAGGGACAAATTTTAATTACCTGCGGAACATTGTGAAAGCGGGAGGGGTCCCTCCATAAGTAGGGCATTCTTCGGCTAAACTCGAATCAAAGCAGTTCCCAGAAAGCCTTTAACAACCCTAGGAACTCCGAAGGTTCCGCTTTACCAGGAATCGTAATTTATTTTATTTTACAGTACATTATTTTACTGTGGGGCTTTGCCAGACTAATTGACTTGTCGGCCGGCCATAACAAGCGCCACTGCATACAGGTGTGTGCGGGACAGGTACAGTGAGCCCACACGAAAATATGCAAATTGGGCCGGGGGAATGGGAGCAGGAATCATTTGTGGCACACGAAGAACCTGGCAGCGCCAAGGAACTAAGAACTAAGAACCAAGTTATGCCGCCTTGGAAGGCGAAGGAGGATAGCAAATCTTGTTGCGTCGCCTGGAAATAAAGAGCTGTCTCAGACTGGCAATTTAATAAACACAGTGATCAGGACAGATACACGGGACCAGGACCGAGGGGCGACTGATGAAGTTTCGTCCGCTGCGTGACAAAATGACATTTTGCTTCCAGCAACCAGAGGAGAGGAGAGGACCAGACATGACCCACCCACTCGGCCGTTGACTTCCTCTTCCTGCCTGCCTGCACAGGCCCCTCAGGTGGACGGGCCAGGGGAGGAAGACCGAAGACCAAAGACCTCGACCAAAGATGATGGGGAAGCAAAGAAGAAGGTTGTTATTTTAAAATTTAAATTTCTGTATAAATACACGTGTGTGCGCGGCTCTGTGTGTGCCTCGAAATGTGCATAAGCATGCCCCAGAGTCGCCGTCGTCGTCGCCGTCGTCGTCGACGTCATTAAAAGCCAAAAGGCAGCAACGTCGCCAGAGAAAAACTCACTTAAAATTTCAGCGCACGTGAAGGGAGTCACGAGTGGGGCGAGGGGGAGACTCCGCGGGCTCGGGGTCTGCAAAGGAACGCGTGTGTTCTTATTATTTTCCTTCTGCTTTTGGGGCTCTTTTCACTGGATGTTGATGTTGATGTTGCTGTTGCTAACGGTAAATGTAAGCGAGTTCCTTACCAATGGTGGGGTGTTTGAAATTAAATTTAAATATGTTGCCCCTTGTCCATATATTTCGGGGCATTTTTTCAAGCTTTTCTTGCTCATAATTAAGCAAATTGCTTGTGTAGTTTGTTCGAGGCTATATCGGTTCTGTATCCGCCGAGATCGAGCCTCACATTTGGGGCTCAAGCTCGGGGATCGGTTTCGGGATTTCAGTCTCGGCGTGACTACGGTTAGAGGAGGTTTTGTTTTGCATTAAGTTCCACATAGGGGCACATTCTAAATGGATTTGGGCCATTTTTTACGCATTTGTATAAATTTAACTTAAGTAAAAATTCCCAAGTTGGAATTCAGTGACACGCAAATGGTGAAGCTCTAAATAATTCCCTATCACTGACTAGGTGAGTTATTGTTCTTTATCGAATCTCTGCCTTCTCGCAGTGTATTTGCCTTCTTAATGGTTATTTTGTCACTGGACTTCGTCATCAGTATCGACGATCTTGACCTTGCTCAGTGGAAGGCAGCTCGGATTCGGGATCTCCTCTTCCCAGGGAATTACCCGGGAGGGGGATAACGGATGCCAGTTGGATTCCTTTGCATGTCACGTACACATTTCTCTGTCTCATTTCAGCCCTTAAATTATTTAAGCTCGGAGCGCAATCCTTGGCAATCCAAACGCCTCGCCTCTGCTTAAGCTCCTCCGCTAAAGAGCCTTTTAGCAGGGCTTTCGCCCGCTCCCCAGTATTCTGCAAACAATAAATCCATTGTGGCCAAAGTGAAATCAGGCTCAGCTCTCTCTCGACAGCCACTTCAGCCTCCTTCCGCCCGGGCAGGGCGCGGAACAAAAACAAACACTTGAGACGTCGCTGGCTAATGCAAGGCGAATGCCAAGGCTGCACAGTGAAATGTTAATCAAGCTGATTGAGTTGTCGAGGCCCTGGCAAACACACACACCCACCCACACCCCGCACCCCACTGTCCCTGCTCTCCACTTTCTCTCTCGGGCGAAAGCCTAATTTTAGGCGCTAAAGGCTTTTCCTGGCACTCGCTGCAACGGGAAACAAAGAGGAAAACAGACAGACAGACAGACAGACCGACAGTCGGAGAAAAAGGGGCGACAGAACACAGACTTTTATTAACATTTTCATTGAAGCATGAAAGCCAGCCAGGGAAAAGAAAACAGAAAGCGAAAGGTGCAAAAAACCCAGAAATAAATATGCGTTAACTTCTCATAGAGCCAAGGAATAGAAGGGTGAAGGACTACGGGCCTCGGCGGGCTACGGGCGTGAACGTTTCGTAAAACATGCAAATCCCCAAACAAACAATTTTAGCCAGGAAGAGCCGAGGCTGGGCTGCCAGCGGGGGTTGCAAGTTGTCTTAAGTGGCATCCTGATGAGGGAGGACTCCCGGCGAAACGAAAAATGCGAAATGAAGATGCGCAGGAAAATCGATGCGATGACATAAAGATGAAAGCACGGAGCTGCTTTCAAAGAAGGGCTCCAAGGGGCGTATTCGAGGGCGTGTGACCGCCAATTGTTTTTATTTTTAATAAAAAATGAAAGAAAGAAAGACAAACGGTGGTGAATCGCACAGCTGGATATCCTGGGAGGCAGGATACGCATTCGTATTACACCCTTAGAGCAGTGCCCTAAGAAGAGTGAGTTATATAATCGTTGGCAACTCAAAGTTGTCAATATATTATCACCTTTCCTCTTCCTCTGGAATATATACTTATTATTATTATTAATTTATTAGCTTGCTTAACTTTACTATGTTCATTAAAACCCATTCATTCACACCTTTATAGATCAAAGTATTGCTATTAATAATATAGATGCATCTGTCGTCCTGGCCTCATTATGCATCCATCTGTCAGATGCATTTTCCCACTTTATCACATGAATTTCCCAGGTTTTTCCTTGAGGTGGTGTTCTCCGCATAATCTTCGGCATTTAATAACAATAATCCCGAGCACGATGGAGGAGGTGGTGGCCACGTCACACGCAAACTTGCGGTTGCCTTGTGACGATTTCCTCCGCTCCACCTTGACACGTGTGTGAGGGAAAGTTTTCCTTCTTCTGGGGCGTCTCCGCGATGTGATTTTTTCCAGGGGTTGCTGTGCCCCCACACTAAACGCACCATTAGTCTTTGGAAATAGCTTAGAGCGAAATTTACATTATTAAGCTTTCGGCCTGGCTGAGTGGTCCTGGTCCTGCTTCTGTTTCCGTTCCCGTTTCGCTCTCGTTCTGGCCGGGCTTTGCTTTTTCATTTCCGTCGTTAGCCGCCATTTTGGGTTTTTCCTGGCGCTGTTAATGCTGCGTTATTACAACGCAATGTCAATATTTATTCTACTTCTTTTTTCTTGACAATTTACGTGCAAATGTTTGACGACGGTCTTTGCCGCTGGAGAGGCACGTGGAGCGGGGGCAGCTGGAGTGGAAATTAAATAAAATTGGCAACCCTAAATAAGCTGTGAGGTCTTAATTGGGGCACGCTAATGGGCGGTACATTGGGTCACCAGTGGAGGGGCTCGAGTCTGATCGATAACTCGATTTTTCTTAAGACATCGGGTAATGTACTATAGCGTAATTTCCCACCCACCGAGTGCTTTCACTTTCTGAATCCGATCCCTGGTCAGAAATAGTTAAGCACCAACTGGTGAACTGGTGAGGTAATCACCCTGCAATAGACCGCAGATTAGCGAGACATAGACGAGGAAACATCTCGGTTTAATTGTAGAAAGTAACGCCACACACACACAGATACACAAAGAGAGAGAAAAAGCTTAACAAAAGCAAACAATTAGCGATTTCTGTTGCCCTTTTCCACTCCCACAACCCCGTCTTGGGGCGATTCCATCTGGTCCGCAACAAAATATGATTTAGTTTGGCTTTTGAACCCATCTTTTTGTGGGCCATCAGCGCGCTCCAACTCTTTGCACAATAGACAATTTTGTCTTATTATTAAACCATCAGATGGAATCCGCAACCACACAAGAGCCAGAGATACAGATAGCCCCGAGTGGAGATAGACTAATTAATCATTTGGCGGGGCAACAAGAAACCACTCATGGATCGGCTTGGAGTGCTGGCAGCTTCTCCTTTTAAATGGAAATTAAATTGCTGTGGCAACTGCTGCTGCCTGCTATGTAGCCGGGAAATGGGAAATGGCCTGGGTCTGGGCCTGGGCCTCGGCAAATTTATGCCCACTTGAGTCATTAATCCTCATAAACGCGACCCAGACACTCTCTAATCGAATCTAATGAAAATGAGCCGACGCATAGATAACTTGATTAGCCACGAAACGCAGAGAGCTATCATCGAGGAACACAGCCATTTCGCCACTTCGCAGAATCGTTATTGGACTGGGAACACTTGGATAGAGATATCGCAGATATCGGAGTCCACAAATTATATTTTTGGAGCCTTGCTGGCCCCGCCACTGCAAATAACTCAATCAATCTGCGGCAGCGCACTTAAGCAAGCCATAAAACCGAGCGAGAACAAAATAAACACCCCGAATGCTGATTTTTATTTGTTTATTCTACTCTTTGGCTTTTGTGGAACAAATCGCAGACTGAGTTTTGGAAATAATCCGTCAAAAGTCCAAAAAATTTGCGAGATATTAATCAGCGCACTGCGGATGAGGGTGGCGTGGGGCACTCACTCGCTCACATGTGGCAACTGGCAACTGGCCGTGCCAAGAGCAATAATTTGATGGCGGCGCATTTCAAAGGCCTCGGGTCTTTAGCTTTTGGGGCCCCGTGGCCCGCCGATTTGTGGCCTTTTTGTTTATAATTTAAATAAATCAGCAAAGGCAGGCGTCTCTCCAGCCCACGCAGACGGGCGACGAGGCCAGGGGTAAGGCAAAGGCAGTGGGCGGAATCCGAGAGAGAGGAAACCATCCACTTGGAAACAATTAAAGACTTTTGACATTATTTTTGTTAATGGCTCTCGATATGTTGACAAGAATTTCGGCTGGCCCGGAGTTGATCGCGGTCATTAACCATATTTAGAGGCAATAAAGTTGTCAATTCGCTGACACTCTTCTTCGCCGGGGACAGGTAGATGAGGATTGGACATGCCTGCGATGGTTTCTTCGATGTCGATGATGGTGATGATGATGATGATGGCCACGACAAGTGACCGACTGAGGGCCATGAAATGTGAGCAGGGAACGGGATCAAGATGGGCATGGAAATGGACATCGAATGGGTTGGAAATGAAGTTGTCATTTGGGTTATCGGAGCCAAGGCATCATCGCAACAGGCGGGTTGAAGAACCTCTGAGGAGAGCGTGTGAACCGCCCGCCGCCGGGCTACTCCGCTGGGATGCATATATATCTGCCCCGGGGCCAGCAATTCCATTTTCATTTCCAAATCGAAATTCAATTCCAGTTTGCAATCTCCAGCTGCCAGCCAACACCCACCCACAATGCGGCAAACAAAATCAATTTACAGCATACGAAACCATTTTTTGTGGATAGCCGGCCACCAGCAAGGGGAAAAGAAAAAGAAAAACCCGAAAAAATGAAATCATAACAATCGATTGCATAAAAATCAAGCTCTGCCTTTGCGAAAGTGAAATAGTCCGAGGCAAAAACCGAAAGTGCTGGCTCCGAGAGAGCTCGTTACCGGGAAGCAATTAAGAGTCCGAGCAGAGCCATTACCACAGTAAACACACAGCCGCCGCGGTGACAGTGAGGAGACAGTTCAAGGTCTCGAAGGGAGCTGCAAAAGCAGCCAAATCAATGGCAATCAAATTGACAAAACGTCAGTGTAATAAAGCGTTGATAAACCGCAGCACAAGAGAGACAGCGACAGAAATGGAGGCGGAGGGCAATGAAACGGAGGAATTGATTAGTCCAGGAAAGAGGAAGAGGAGGAGGAGGAGCAGCAGCAGGGGCAGCCACGACAATCGGCGAAAACCACAAACAAAAAAACAAACCAAAGTGCACCACGCGCATGCGCAGCAGCAAAAGTGGTCGGACTGGAGTCGGGTTGGGCCAGCAAATTACACACGACTCACGATCGAGGGAAAGCCGGCTGCGGGGTTTCTCAGCTTCGGTGCCCCGATACGAGTGGCATTCAGACACGTTTGCCGCAACAGCCGCAGCCGCTGCCGCAGCGCTGCCCGACCAATTTACAATTTAATAGCGCGCCGCAAAATCGAACGATCGTCGAAGATGCCCTCGAAGATCCCAAAGAAGGCGAATCACGCAGTAGACAAAAGATGCAGCCCCGATCGAAGAGAGATCATATCGGAGCAGATACGACCGGTGGCTGTTTAGGGTTTGGAAAGAGATGCGGGCTTCGGTTAGGGTATAGGGAAAGAGATTGATAGAGATGGTCAAGGAGTAGTGGTTAGGAAACAAATGTTAAGTTGATGCTAACCAGAGCTTGGCTCATCTCGCAGAGAGTATGACATCCCTCGCAAGTGTGTCGGTTGTCTTGCTGCTTTTGTGATTAACTGTTTTCGGAGAGACAAATAGCGCAGCTACCTCAGAGTGCTTAGCTCTCTCTTTCGCCTGAAGAGAACGAAGTCCTCTCTTGTAAGAAGGAAAGCATATTTTGAACTTCTAGTGAAAGGGGAACCTACATTACAATATCTGATTCTAATTTCCAATAATCTTGGCATTAAATTCTTCTACTTCAGCTCACTTTAAATGGCTCAATGACGCGCCACTTGGTGCCTCCTTCTATTGGGATCTATCAGTCTAAACTTCGACTTTTCTCTAATCCGCCAGTTGAGGTAATTTTCGTTTCAACTGCCGCTCGTTGAGCCCCCAATTGAGCCGAGTCCGAGGCTAAAGCCCAGCCAGAGGCCCAGTCGCTGCGGTCAGCTAATATAAGCTCCAGCTCCAGCTCCAGCCTCGGATTCGATCGATTCGTTCTGGACTCATCCCCAACTGGGCTTCGCCTCGCCTCTCGTGCATTGTGCGCATTGTGTGCCCTATGTTGACTTTTCATTTCCTTTTCTCATCAGTTGATTGTTGAAATTGTTGATGGTACTCGATGCAAGTGGCCGGGGCCATTGCCCATTGGAGCTTGGCGATAGCCCACAGCAGCTTCTCTTGTCAAGATGCCGCATGCCGATGCCCAAGTTCAGGCTCCAGCCTCTCCAGACCTCGGACTTCTGGCTCGGAGTCAAACCTAAATTCAGGCCCGAGATGCAGTCCCGGCCGCAGATCGCAATACATTTTGCTGCGCTTATTTATGTGCGCGACCTTATAAGGCAAAATAGCCAAGAAGAAGGAGCCCATGCACCGGCCCGTGCGCCGTGATGGCTTCTTGCGAGCCGCTTTTGGCCACATTCAATTTTAGCCAAGACTCTAGACCGAGTCTTGGCTCTGGCATCGATGCAGGTACACACGACTCGGACGCCTTTGGGCCCAACAGCGTCTTTGGTTGCAAAGCGATTGCTTTTTAGTGCTCATAATTTGTGTATTGCCATTTAGGCATGCGTAATTTTCAGCTCTGTTTTTGGCTATATCGCAAGAGCCGACTCCCAGCTGGCTCTGGGAAGCCAAGGAGCCTCCTCCAGGTGCTGCTGAGCGACTGCATTCCATCGCAGCTGAAGACAGAGCGAAAGCACTCACTTAACCCGCACTCTGGCCCCATATATCACCCACCCAATTTCGTCTATCCATTAACCATTATCCAGACCCAACCGGCAGCCGGAGATTTTGACAGCCAGCCGGGTACTCTGCTAATGATTTAAACTGGCTCTTACTACCGACTGGCTGACTGGCCAAGCTGGAGGCTAATGTTCTAATTAACCATATGCTACATCATTAACTGCAAGACCAGGCCCGAGCCCGGCTGGGCTGCGACTCGCCGGCGAACCGAAATTGCGAATCATTCTTCATGCTGTCAAAATGTCTGACAGCTAATCAGCAATAACTGTCATTTAGCAAATAGTTGCTCATATTTGCACTTAAGCAAATAACCGGGGTCTGGGATCCAGCGGACGACGCACACTTCGAGCTCCACTCACGGCCACTGACACTGACAGCGCCCATGGATGGGAATGGGGATGGAACGGGTAATGGGCAACGGACAACCTTAACCTGCAGACCAGACCTGGGCATGTCCCTTCTCCTCCGCGCACCCTGTGTCATCTTGTGTGTCAGTCCCCCTTGGCCACTCCCCTCGTAATATCTCATTGTAACACTTCCGCTAAAATCGCATCGTCCATCGCCGTCGTCTCCTCCGTCGTCGTCGTCGTCGTCTAACTGTGACTCATGTCCATAACAGTCAATAAACATAAACATGGCTCGTACATCGAAGCCAAATGAATGATGGACATCGAGTGGCTTTGGCTGATGCCTTGGGTTCTGGATGCTGCACTATGGCCAGAGAGCATCATTAGCCCAAAAATAGCCATCCGAATGAATGGACATGGGACATGGGACAGCGGAAGGCTATGAAGCTGGAGAGGGAGCCGGAGCTGTAGCTAGAGCTGAAGCTGAAGCTGGTGCCGGTGCTGGCCAGCTGAAACCCAAACCTGAAGCTGTAGCTGTGCCCATTTCGTTGATTTCCTAGGAAATGAGCAGCTTAAATGTTTAGCCGAACGGTAAAGCGGTGTACATTTCCCAACCAAAGCCGGCCAGGAGCAGGAGCATGGCCGTCTGCCCGACTGCTGCTGCTCTCTTCCCAGCCATTAACCTTGATGTTGTGCCAGCTAACACAAAAACTGCACATGGGGATCAGCAGAGGCATCATCATCGTCAACGTGGCCATGTCCACCCACCCGACGTCCCTGGCTAATCCCCAGTTCCCAGTCCCCATGCAGCTCACGGAAACCACAAGTTCGGTGTTGTGAGTGGGGCTCTGTCGGTGGTTGGTAGTTGGGAGTTGTGATATATGCGACGCATGCCAAGCTGGGCCGGGCCAAGAGTAACAAATAGTGATGGTGTTGCGAAGGAGGGGAGGAGGGCCCGAAGGAAAGCAAAAGAAGATGCCAATGCAGAGACACATGTGCTGCGGCATCTTTCGGCGTCGGCAGCGTTTTCAGCATCGCATGGAACCTAATTCCTGGGCAGCAGCAGCCTCTCCCTTGCATCCTGCTGCATATCTGGCTTGGCAATCTCTCCACTCCGAAAGCGAACTCTGCCAGCCCTATCGCGCTATATACATCATGCCTGGGTTCTTGGCTGGAACTCCGGAGTCCAGAGTCCCGGGGTTCGGGGTCCGGAGTCAGTCAGAGTCCATTGATGGCACACGACGCCGAGAGATGAGATGAGGTTGCCTGGCGATGCTTAAGTTGCGCCGCATGCGATTACCCAGCAGTTAGTCTGGCCTGGCGTTCAGGCAGTGCATCAGCATCAGCATCAGCATGCCAAGCTGCTGCTCCTGTCCCTGCTCCTGCCTTCTGCCTCGTCTCCTGCTCCTTCTCCTGCTAAATTGCTGCTGTGCGCCAAATAGAATTTTAAACGTGGCTTTCACTCCCCGCCCGCTGTTGATTGACCTTAAAGCCTGAACCGGCGGTGTCGGAGAGTTAACTGTAGACTGAACCCCAGCGAGACGGCTTCTCAGGTGGGGTTACGCCGTTCTGGCTTTCTTCGTTGCCGCGCCTTAATTCGCTTACAATCCCCGCTTGCCCCAGCCGCACACACACACTCACACACATGCAATTACGCGACTCATATTTCACTTGATTGCTGGCCTGAGACCGCAATTGCACTGGCTGCGAGCTTGGAGCTCGGTGCTTGGAGGAGCTGTGGGAGCTGCAAGCGGATCAGGATTTGCGTGCGTCTATGATGTGGGAAAAGGCAATATTTTCATTGATGATTTCTCGTTCTCGCTGCTTTAGCCATGCGTGCGAACGCAATGTGCCACTTGCAGTGGAGGGTGAAAGTGAGTGGGGGATGGGGCGAGTGGGGTCTGGCAATTGACATAGTTTCGTGTACAGCTTGCAGCACGCCATTCCGGTCAGCGAATTCACAATTCCCAAAGGCTAAAGCAAAGACAATATACAAAAAGATGCGTAACGCCATACGATTTTTTGCACTCTGATCAGAATTTCATCTCTAGCTGAAATATTTAAATTGAAATGTTTGCTTTAATGCTGTTTATTGCCTTTGTATAAACCACATGTATACATAAGATGCGTAAGGCTATAAAATTTTTTGCTAAGCTGAATTTTGTCTCTATCTGATATGTCTGCCGTAATTGCTTTATATTGTCTTTTGTCGGAACCCACATAGAACCCACTTTAAGCTCGGCCAACTATTCATCATCCGTGATAATTAATCGTTACGCCGCGATTAGTGTAGATTTCCGTCAGGGGGAGCCCCGCCAGAAAAAAACCATTATTATTATTTAAATATTTTCATTATTATTCGCCATCAGTATTTAAAATGTCAAAAGTACACACACCCGGGCCTTCGAGCAAAACAAACAAATGGAAAATGAAATATGCAGCATTTTTTTTGTCATGATTGATCGCTGTGAGAAGAAGGGTTAAACTATAACACATGGGAGCATGTGGAAGGGTGCCGAGGCACATGTGCTGCGTCGTGCCCTCCCTGGAAGCTGTGCGTGTGTGAGTGTGTGTGTGATCGATGATGGCACCAAAGTGAGGTTGCACTTTCTGGCGTTTCGCGGGCGGTGGAGCATTCCATCGAGATGATATGTGCTGCACTTTTGCGCTTGACTTGAGATTGGCTTAATAAAAAATAAATTCCAACCAAAAAAAACGCCTGGAATTGTGAAAGAAGCGTCGCATAATTTTTGATTTATGCCTTCTGGGCAGAGTTAATTAACACTCCTCCCAATCGCAATGCATCCCATCGCCTGCCCATGCCAACTGTGTCGAACACATTGTAAGCTGTCAGATTATGACAGATCGTTTTGTGGCCCAGTCAGTCCTCTCCAGTGCCAATCCCAGCTCGGAGGCCGAAAAAAGAACCTTTGACGACGGCCGACGCCGCCGCTTTAACCCGATGAAGTGTTCAGGAATCGCTGACAGCCCTCGGAGATGGTGACTGAGCCTAAGTTCTTGTTCCGCTTCCACTGTTTCTGGGAGCGTTTGTGCGTAAAGTTTAATTAAAAAATTCCTTGCTATGCATAAATTTGCCTCTTTTGTTTTATACCGAGCGGCAGGGAATGGTGGGAGGAGGGATGCAATAAAAATGTCATCATGTCCTTCGTTTCGTCCTTTCACGCACACACACACAACACTATTTTCAACGCATTATTTTATAATAATAACGGAACGGAACGGAACGGAGCCGAAGAGCAAGCCTGGCAAGAGGACAAAGGCAGATGGGACACCCATACAAATATAAATTAAATTTAAAAGACTTTCCTTACTCGCCTTTCCCTCGTGCTCCAGCTCGTTCTCGTTCTCATTTCCATTCTCATTGCTTTTGCCTTATGCCTTGTCATGCTTAATTGCTTTGTTAATTAAATGTGTTAAGGCTGGAGAAAAAAGGATATTAAGGCGCGCAAGTCTGAAAGGGACATTAAGTTGACAACAACAACTGCGGAGGATACTAATATGAAATACATTTCCCCCTCTATGGCCCTCCCCCGCTCCCTCTTGCGGCTGTGTGTCCCGTAAATTATCCCATAATGGCTGGTAAAACAGACGTCAGTCGTCCTGCCAAGGGGTGTGGGGAGGGGGTGTGTGGCAAAAACCTGAAATTGGGTGTTAAGTCCATGCAAATGAGCAACTGATGTGGCAGATGAATGGAGCAGCGCCGCCAGTGAACAGATGGACCCTGGCCAATTAGCAATTAGGATCTGCGGAGGCTAGCTTATCATCCAGTCATACCATGGGATCGCATCTTGCACAATCGGCTTGCACAATCCCAGTGAATTCGCAGCAACACGCAGCAGTTTTGCCATTTTTGAGACAGAGCCAAGTTAAGTAAACTATCAAGA
>JAEIIU010057459.1:0-10375 GCA_018874675.1 Drosophila baimaii | reverse complement strand
AGGAGCTGGAGATGAAGAAGATCGTGGAGCAGCGCAAGCGCGAAAAGGATGAGGAGAAGGCGGCCCGCGACCGGGTGAGGGCTCAAATCGAGGCGGATAAGGCGGCGCGCAAGGCCAGGTGAGGAGTACTCTACAGTTTCCTTGGGATAACCATTAAATATCTGTTACTTAAACAGAGAACAAAAGGAAGCCGGTATTTCGGAGCCTGCACCCTCGGTCAGCTCCACCACGGTCAGTTCACCGGCTCCGACTGTGACATCTCCGCAGCGCGTCTACACCGAAACCCGTATTCAGGTTCGCTTGCAGGATGGCTCCACGCTGCAGGAGACCTTCAATATCAAGGAACAGCTGTCGGCCGTGCGTGTGTTTATTCAGGTCAAGACCGGCATTGAAACACCCTTCTCTCTGATGACCACCTTTCCGCGCCAACTGTTCGCCGAGGAGGATTACGAGAAGCCGCTGGAGGTACTTGGCCTGGTTCCATCTGCCGTCCTTACCGTGACCAAGACGGCCGCATAGGCAAAAGCAGAGAATCTCTTGTTCTCTCTCTCCTCGACTAAACAAAAACTTTAAAAACTAAAACAAAACGCGGCGCGATATTCCCAAAAAAAAAAAACATTAAATGTACGGTTTTATATATGTATTAAACAGGAAAAAAGATCAAAGGTTTTGTTTTAGAAATCCAGGGATTCCAGGAGCAAGAATTAACCCAATCGTACAGATTTACTCTTCCTGATCTTTATTATTTTATAAACGTAACAAGATGCTCTTTACTTAAGCTAAAAAGATGCCCAAACCCGCTACATGAACGGCTCCACAAAGTTCTTGATTTTCTTAACACTACGCTCTGCGGGCCGTATATTTAGATGCTGTCCAAAGATGATAAACTCCATGTTGCCCACCTTCAGGCCAAAAACGCACTCGCTCTTGGGTACGGTACGCAGTCGATCATCCTTGCCCAGCAGCTTTAGCACATTCTTGGTGTCCATCACACAGATACCGGACAGATTCTCCAGCGTGCGGCACTTGGACTCGGTGACTCTGAGCTTGGCGCCATGCAAATCCAACTTTACCAGCTGCTTGCTGAACTCCTCGTAGCTGGGATCGTGGACTTGTGGGACCTCACCGCCCTCTCGCAGCGCCAGGTGCTCCCGGACATAGCCCTTCCACAGATGATGCAGTGGCAGGGCTTCCGCGTACTTCATCTGTTTGGTGGGCAGCGTGTTCAGGCCGAGCTTCGCGTACTCCTTGCGGCTCAATGTCGTCGATTTGAAGGCACGCCGCTTGCGGGAGTGCTGCTTCTTGTTCTTACTGCCCTCCAGCATGGTGATGTGGTCCGGATTGATGCTCACATTGCGGCGCTGGTGGGGAATAACCAAGTCTGTGATGAATTCCTTTAATTCGCTCGTCGCGTGGTCCATTTTCAATTTGTTTTTCTTAGTTTATGTCACGTGGCCTGTAGTATAATTAACCGCAGTGGCCAGGTACAGAAACTGTTAGACTGTTAGACTTGAGCTATTAATTTCTAGTTATTATTTTATAGTTTTAGTAATATTTATTTGTAAATAATAAATACAAATAGGCGCTAATGTGCCCGTCGGCTGTTTCGTTGATAATATTTCAAATTCTTCATCTTTGGATTTCCCCATACACAACAACTGGTCACACATTTAGTGCATTTTTCCTTGCGATACTATCGATAGTGGGAACAGCAAGAGAGCAGCAAAAGTGCTCACGCAGTTCTCTCTCAACTTTCGACCGCAGCGGAACAACGGGACAGCGAAGCGCACGAAAGAAAAACGGTGGAAAAGACGCCGCGTGTGATCGAAAATCGAAGCAAAAGAACGCAGCGACGAGCCGGAGAGCCCAAAGTAATTGCAGCTGAGGTTCTGTGTACGCCCCCAGCCACGCCCCGCGGCCGTGTGATAACAAAGATAATGCAATAAAAGCTGCGAGAGAGCCAGAAACGTGACCCAGGCAATTGTTTGTTTGTCTGCTGCTTATATTGTACGTGTGTTTAGTGTTTATTGTGTGTCAATGTGTGTGTGTGTGTGTGAGCAGCCGCCGTGGTCGTCGTAGTAGTAGTAGTAACACAGCAGCAACAATAACAAACAACAACAACAAAGTCGTCTCGCGTTTTTTACAATAATAATTAAGAAAATTACAAAATTCATTTCGAGTGTTTCTTACCTTGTTATCTCGCTCACTGTCGCTCGCTCTCTCTCTGTCCCTCACACACACGCACAAAGTTCCCCCCGCACTTTCCCGGCGCGTTTCTTCGTCCGTCTCGCTTCCACAAATGCGGAAGAGTCGGAAATAGTAAAAAAAAAATAATAAAATAAATTAGCAAAAAGAAAAACTGCTGCCGCCGCCACCGTCACTGCTCAAATAATTTGTGCATTTTTTAAGGTAAATCAAAGGTGGAAAAGGCAGTTTAATTAGCCCAGGAAAAGCTAGGAAAAACGAAGCCCTGGGAATTATTATTTATCCCCGGGCAAAAATTTCTTTTGTCCCGTTTTTTATTGCATTTCGTTTGAGTTTGAGAGTCTGCCGTTGTTGTCTTCTGAGAGAGTTTGGCGGCGGAGCATTGGCGGCCGCCTCTTCTCAGCATTGTGTTTTGTTTGCCTCACAAATGCTTTCCTTAAATTTGTGTAAAAACAGTGTGTGTGGTTTTTCTTTTATTTTTTTTTGCCATTACACTCGGCTCAAATGGCGCTTTTGAGCGGCTTTTTGCAGCCACGCGCAGGCAGCGCAGCTGAAAAATCTCACTCAGATTCGGAAATCGTCAGAATCTCACTCACATGCGCGCTCCTCGCACACATTTACAAGCATACTCTTACAATTGTAATACACGGACGCGCCCCGGTCGCGACAGCCAGCTAACGGCACTTTTCATATCCTCCTCTCTCTAGCTCGCTCTCTCTTTATCCCTCTCTCCTGTTTTTCAGTTTTCGGTTATTTTTTTATGTTGTTGTCCTTGTGCAGCTTCATTTGCCACCAAAAATTTGAAAAGCAAACAAAAGTAATTGCAATTAAAGTACAGTGAACGTTTGTTCGGGATATTTCCTGTTTCGAAAATTAGAGCTACCAATTTTGGAGAGAAATTTAAATTAAAAGTGATTAAATGTGTTATTCTTCTTGGGAAATAAACCAAATTCCTATATTTTGTCTTTAAATAAGATGAACATACGAGAAATTAAAAACTGTGGCCTTGCAAAGATAAACAAAGATATTTTATTTACATTAAATTACCTCAGCTTTATAGAGCAGTGAAAATATCATATTAATAGATTTCCATATATTCTGTGAATACAAAGATCTGAAACATAAAAATAGCTCTATAAATTTGAAATTATTTATGACACATTATTATTAAGTATCATAAAACCAGGCCATAATCATAATTGAGAACCATAAATTGTTTATTAGTAGTTTTATTGCATTTCAGTTTGGTTCAATTAATATCTCCCAGCCTTTAAATTTGGTTATTAAATATGTTTGCAATTTTATAATTCTACAATTATTTCAAGAAAGTTTTCTATTTATTTGATACATTTTGTTAATACAAAACAAGTGACTGTAGATGAAAACATCGACTTTTCGATATTTGTATAAGAAAACATCCATACTACATCGATATACAACCTACAATTCAATTATAATTAATGTTATTAAAGTTATTTTGGAGATTTCGCACATCGATATTTTCAATACATGCATAAGAAAACATCGATATTGAATCGATATGCAATCTACAATCCAATTCTAATTAATATTATCGAAGTTATGTTAAGGGAATCACATAGCCAAAAGTTAAAATGCAATAATTGAGGTTCAAATTCTTTAATTTGTTATATTCTCTATTGATTTTATTTATAGTATTTTCCATTTAAATCAATCACTTGTAAATTAAAAAAAAAACCAACAACTAATGTTTACTTATCTCTCTACCTTCTTTGCAGTTCTCCAAAATGTCCTCAAATCTCATTTAAATAAGTAAAAAGTGTCCAATAAGGGACGTTAACAACACGACAAGAAGCAGAAAAATCATAGAATAGATTAGAATAGAAGCCAACCAAACAGCAACAAATGGCCAACAATTGAATGGCGGCCATCAGTAGCCCCCAGCGGCATCCATTGAGCAATCAACACCATTTCTCCCACATCAAGCCAAGCACCAACACCACCACCACCGCCACCGCCACTGCTGCCGCCGCCGCCGCCTCAGTCACCACCAGTTCTGGAAGCAGCAGCAGAACCAGAACCACATCCACGTCCACTGTCGAAACCACCACCATCCCGGAACTGAGCAGCTCCATCGGCACACGAGACAGTCAAAGCAACAGAAACACCGATTGCAACAACCAGAAGCGGGTGCAGCTGCTCGAATTATTTGGAAAGCTTGCCGCGTAGTCCATCAATGAGCGTTTCGATGTCACTGGTACAGGGTGGTGCTGCCGGTGGTGCGCCACAGGGCGCCAGCGCAATCTTGGCCGCAGCGGCTCCGTATTATCAGCCGCCGGCCGTACCACAGGATGTCCAGCCGGATCGTCCCATCGGTTATGGAGCATTCGGCGTTGTATGGTGAGTACCAGATCATCTATGTTTAACTTTTGTTTATAAGCAGGATACTCTTTTGGTGGGTTTCTAGGGAAGATGTGTCTGTTATTACCAGACTAGATTGGTACTTGTTTTGGGTATTTCTTAGTTGGTATAATGATATAGTTTCATATATATCCATCGTGAGGCTATATGGCTTTGCTTTGTTAAGCAATGTTCCTTAATAAAATGTACGTAATAAATGTAGTTTCTGTTATTATAGTTTAGGAAAGGTAATAAGTGATCTATAGGTTTCAAGGATATACTATAATTTGGTTTAGTTTTGTGAAGTCTTGTGTCCATAATGATTTTTTCTAAATTTGATACAAAATATATTCTCACTACATACTACATATGTATATAGAGGAATTTTCTTTTAAATTTTTTGATAATGTTTATAATATAAGAAGATATAAAAAATTAAATAGTACAATCAAAAATCTCCAACTACTTCAAAAGAAATGGAAACAGTCTTTTATAACCATTGAAATTATTAAAATCTTTAAATATTATATGAAGTTCTTGTAAAATATATAAACACAGTACGAGAGTTCCCCCAAGTAAAGGCATTCGTTGCTTTGTTACTAACACATGTGTATACATTGAGCTCGAATAGCTAGTTATGGTTACAACATACCATACTAGCTTTTAAATAAACAAACATGTAAACAAATATCTGCAAGGGTATTTGCAACTTCGGTCCACTTTCAGGCACACACACACCCCATTGCCTCTTGCTATGTTCTTTTTTGTCACGGTCTCGCCGTGGGTTCAGCAACCTTCTGTTTAGGCCTTTGATTCTGTAACCCTTTTGGATTGTGTGTGTTGTGTGTTGCTCTTGTTGTTGCAGCAGCAGCAGGCAACGTCAACATCCTCATACCTCGCGTACTCATTTCAATTCTGAGCCCAGTCTCAGTCTCCGTCCCAGTCCCAGTCCAGAGCCCCGAGCTGTCCTTCATGATTTTGCGCCTTTGTGCAGTTTCCAACGTTTCGGCCTGCCTGCCTGGGCCCCCCCGAGGGTGGATTTTTCCTATAATATATATTTCTTACCCTAAGCGCGGACTCTCTCTCCCCTCGGTTTTTGCCTCGTTTATTTTGCCATCTCCCTGGGTTTTGCCTTTCCTCTTGACTCTCCTTTGATTTGCATTTTTGTGCGAAAAATTTTTACATTAATTGTTGCTTAAACGGGTTTAACTTTATATCTAACAACTAGATCTGTTTAGGTTTTGTAACTCACTGAAAGAACTGGAAGTAACTGGATTTAAAAGTTCTCACATGAATTAAATGAGATTACATTCTAAAAATTATTATTTATTAGGCAGTCGAACTCAACTTGAATTGGAGGATTTCTCTTGATGATATTCTACCCGATATTCATAACCAATATCTACTTAAAAATGTGTTAAAAGAGGCCTTTGTGCTGAGCTCAAGAACTGTGTTAATAATGTGAGGTTTACCTTTCAGTAAATGCTAAAATAAACAAAGTTATATCCCAAAAAACAAGTGCAAATAGAGCCTCAAAGTGCCGGCATTCTCACTTACGCTTTGACTAGACAATAAATTGTTCCCATTTATTATTTAAACTCGTCTTCCTATCAATTTATTTTTAGTGTAGATCCTGAAGTTCGGCAACGCTGCTTTTTACAAATTTCATTCACGTGTAAAACGGCATTTCCGGCTATAATCAAAACGCAAAGTGAGGCCAGTTTATTGGGTGGGAGGAGGGGTATGGGTGTCTCTTCGGTCCGCGGAGTTGGTGGAGAAGGAGGAGGGATTGGTCCGCCGGGAAGCCAGTGAAAAACTGGCACACGAAGGGTATGGGTATGGGGATGGGGATGAAGTGCTGGTGCTGGTGATGGTGGGCACAAGGAAGTCTGAAGACGAGCCACAAGTGGAGGAGCTGAGCTAAAAGAAAACACAAAGCGTAGAAAGGCAAACTATGAGAAGAGGCACAAGGCGCAGAAGAAGCTTGAGCACGAGGAGCAGTATATCCCCTTAAAAGCCCTAACCCCCCTTTCCCCTGAAAAGTCCAAGTTAAGCCCCTCGATTCCCTTTGGCCAACTGTGGAAAGCGGAACCCGCAGAATGAAGTCGTTGACGTTTGGATTGGCTTTTCAAAGTCATCATCTCAACGGTGTGGGTCTTGGCAGTCTCTTAAGCAATATACATATTAATATATAGTCAAATGTGGCACTGTATAATAATAATAATATTATTATTATTATATCAAATACGATTTTAGCTTGAGATATTGCCAGCCTGGCTTAAAGTTATAGTGTATACAGGAAACTCTAGGAGAATATGCTGAATTAAGACTTCAAACACGTAAAGTATTTTTTGGATAACCGCCAATTATAGTTTCCTATTCATAAACAATATTTAAGTGTGAGTACTTTACAGTTGGAGTTCTCCTAAAAGTTTCTTAGTTGCAGGCTTTTGCTACTCAATTTTGTTTTAATAACACAAAGTTGTGGACTTGTGCAAGTTAAAGTTATGGCAGCTGCAACTGCATATATATAGTAGTAGTATATATATAAAGATCCTGTCCGTTGATGTGTAGGAAAGGAGACTTGGGGGACAGAAACTTAGGCTTGGAATGCAATCAAGCGTTAAATTCAAGTGCCAAATGTCGAACTTGTTAGAGGCAGCCGGCTCGGGCCTAGGCTAGGCCATGTCTTTTTTTGTATTTATTTATTTTTGTTTACGGTTTCTTAGTTAAAGGTGGTGCTTGGAAAGAGCAGGTGAAGCATGGCTTGCAGGCGCGGCGGAAGGAAGTGGAGGAAAAAAAAGGTAGACTGGTCGTTAAGTAGTTCGTGTTTTTTGACTGAAGTTGGCCAAGTAAAAATAGAAACTTACCGGAATCCGCTTATAAAAGTTGGTGTTTTTTTTTCTAGTAATATTATTTTGCTCAAGTTCCTTAGGGATATTCTAAAGTTAAAGGTTGTAAAATGTGTAATTAATTTAGAAATTGTGTGGTTTATTAAAGGAACAAAGTGTTTACAACTTCATCTTAAGTAAATCCCTTAATTACTTAAATCTCAGTGATTTTAACTGCCTTTCCCTTCCTACGCAGACACTTAAACACTTGAAATGCTTCTAATAAAAAATCGAAATCGATGCTTAATGCTAGATTACTCAATTTATAATTTGTTTCCCAGAAATGGCACTCTTGAAAACAAAACAGACAGAAAAAAACGAAGAACAACTCAAACAAAAACAACAAACATTCAACCAATTAATCCTAGGCAAAGTTCTACGAATTTTTCCCAATGCAACCAACCGCCTTGAAAGAGTCAAGAAACGGCAGAGAGAATTATATATATATAAGTAGATAGATATATTTTGTATCCGAACCGTAGGTATATACATATATATCGGTAGGTATGTATGTGCGGGTCGCTGGGACTGGCGGCGGGACAGCAGTCGCATAAGAAATATGCTATAAGGTATCCCAAAAGACGAGCGAATGAGCGAAGATCTTTGGGCTTTACTTTAAACTACCTGCAACTGGTTTTGGGAGGTGCGCAGGCAGACGACGGACCGATGGACCGATGGACCGCTGGACAAGTGGACGGTTGGCTTGGAAAAAGACAGTGTAAACCTTTTGCCTGCATCGCAGAGACGAAACCCGCTTCCTGCACGAATTGTGCGGTGCTGCGGCCTGTGTGGACTCTTGTAGATCTCTGGACCTGGACCTCAACCTGGCTGGCATCCAGAGTCTTGGCCTGGTCAGCGGCTACGGCGGCGGCGGCGTCGGCCTTTTGGCAAGGTGTCTCTGGTCTAGGCTTAGCCCGTTCCTGTTATTTTTAGGCTCTGCGGAGCCTGGGCTCTGGCTTTGTTTTGGGCCCCGTACCAGTTCCCTGGCAACAGGCGGCTGGCTGACTGACTTAGGAGGAAGAGCAATTTAGAACCTTTTAATGGCCTTTATTGTTTATGGTCATGAACTTTATGGTTTATTTTGGTCATAAAACTAATAAAAAGTATCAACCTGTCTGGAGTTTCTTACATTATTCGAATATGGCTATTAGGAGGAGTTTACATTTAATTGTTTTTGCTACATAGTAAGATAATTTTATACCTTTTTCATTGACTAAGTACTTGATATAGATTTTAATTTGTTTGCTTTATTAGCTGAGCTAAGCTACTAGCTTTTAGAGGGTATTCCCATCATCGACTTTCCGCCAGGCTTATTCTTTCTCACTCTATAAACCCCATCTGATTTTGATCGGGTCGCAAATCCTGTGCTAATCTCAGGCGGGAAGTTCAGTTCCCGCATGGCACTCGTGCTTGTATTTTTGAATTTGGGCCGCGTCCAACCACCAAAAAAGATGTGTTTTGTGTGTGTGTTGTGTGTACGGAGAGGCCAAAATCGAAAGCAGTGCACATGCATAGTTTTATTTACGATTCTCCTCAATTCCAGTCACAATACAACCGCCGCCGCCGCCGCTGCTCCGATAGCGATCCCATTCCAAGCCATCCAATGTTTGGAACAGCTGCTACAGAGGCTGGGCTCTGCTGTGCTGTGCTCTGCAGTTCCCCCTCCGAATCCTGTCCTGTGTTTTTGGTCTTTTCCTGCGGTGGTTGGTTGGTTGAACAACCTTCGCCTGCTTTTCAGTTATATTTCGTCTGGCAAACACACACAATCATCATGTGTGTGTGTGTGTACACACAGACCGCTTACAGGATATGGTTGGGTCGTGAGGTCCCGCATATGTTTTTTTTTTTTTTGTTGTTTTCAGTCTCGTCTCGTTTTATTTCGTTTCGATTCGCTTCCCTGGGAGTGCATCTCATCCTGGAGAGTACAAACCCAGAGCCCAAACCATCCCCTTTAGTTTTGTCGGTCTCTTGCTAGGACAAAGTTTTTCCAAAAACCATTTTCAATTCAGCGTTTTTCCCGTTAGAGGGGGGAACCCTGTCTGTATCTCTGTATGTGACTTTGAAAGTGTTTGAATAATTATCCTGTATTTCCTAGGACTCTCTCCCTGCAATTTCTTTGCATTTATCCCCGGACTGGGTTGCCTTTGCCTTTGCAGTTTCTGGTCAAAAGGGCGCTCGATTGGTTTATGAGTTTTTCATCAAGTTTTCCTCTTTTCAAGCTTCACACACACACCCATAAATTGGGTGAGTTAGGGTATTGATTTTATTCCAGGAAACTAGTCTGATTAAATTTGTGTAAAAAAGGGGTTAGACCAGGGGGAATGGGTGTAATTATAATTTATTCTGCAATTTGTCAACAGTCTCAGGGTTAGATGAGATTGATTGATAAATGTGCTGTAGATAATATTACTTTATTTCTTTAGAGATAAATCATTTCTCTTTGTTGAGGTTTGTAGGGTATTTTACGGATTGAAGGATGCAATTTTTAATGAATTTCTTTGGAGGTTATGGGGTTTTTCTTTAGAAAAGATAGTTTGCCCTTTTTATGGCCTCTCCTACACTTATTTTATTCATAGTTTAATAAGCCCTAACTAAGCAGTATTTAAAAAAATCTTATATAGCTTAACCAAACAAATTACAGTAATGAAACATTTTCTTATTCCTAAGATATTGTTACAATTATTTATTTGTGTATATTTTAAGATTTAAATGAAACAAAATGATCAGTTTCTGTAATCTGTAATCACAGAAATTCTATTTTACTTATATATTTATTTGTTTAACCATCAATTCATTGATTTTCTTATTGAAATCCCATATCCTATACGCACTATCTTCCATCAGAGGTTGAAAGTAGTTAAGTGAAGTCCGGCAACATTGCCTTATGACACGCACAGGAC
>JAEIIU010057447.1:77350-100298 GCA_018874675.1 Drosophila baimaii | reverse complement strand
ACCTCCTAGAAATTTCATTGAAATCGAACCTATATATCATATAGCTGCCATAGGAAAGATCGGTTTAAATGTATATTTTACATACATTGTGCATACATTTAACATTATATATGTTATATTCTATCAAAATCTTTCATAATAAGTAACAAATTATCTGCAAGGGTATATAAACTTCGGCTACGCCTGAAGTTAGCTTTTCTTACTTGTTATTATATTAATTTACTACACAAAATATAGGGCAAATAAGAAAACAATAAATAAATACATAGGTCAATTAATACACACAAATAATTTAAAAAAAATGGATTTGCAATATCATACACTTTGACAGCGACGTTAAATTACGTCTGATTTCTAGCAGTGTAGATTCTTCGCTTATCCAACAAATACCTTGCATTCGGATTAGCGAAGTAACAGTAAAGCCAATGAAACTGTTGTTGCTCAGCACAACGAACAAGCAGATAATGAAGAGAATACACGAAATTGTTTTTGTAGTTTGCTTTGACAATGCAGCACATTTACATATGTACATACATACATACATACATATATACATATATGTACATACATACATATGTACATATATTGCGATTTCTCTTTCTATACAGAAAGAAGAGCACAAGAAAATTATGAAAAATGTTGCTAGGACCATGTTTATCAACATTAATTGGTGCTACAAAGACAAATGTAGATGTTGCACAGGTTTATTATACTCAAAAACTGATTTATTTAAGAACTCCCATGCTTAATATATAATTGTACTCAAATTTTTGTAATCATATCCACCCAAACCTCTTTAATATATTCCTATTGTTACTTTCTACATAAATTTACGGGTTTAATGGCTCAAGATACAAAAGAAAAGTTGACCTGCGTTCAAACTTCTTGGGTTGTGGCTCTACAAATAATATTTTTTATAAAAATTCAAAGTAATTCCAGGAAAATCAAAAATTATTTTATTATAAATTCAAATACTAGCTATACAAATTATATTTTTTATTATATATGTATGTATATAGAAAATCAAGGCTATTTCAGATAAGCCAACAATTATTTGTTAATAAATACATAAAATCAGCACAGTAAATATAAATAAAGCATAAATGTATGTAAGAGTGTAGAATGCAGTGTCATATGGGCATATCTGGCATATTTACCAGCAGAGCTCGCAGCTCGCAGCTCAATTATGTGACCAAGCAGTGGCGGCGCTGCTCTTTGCAGACCCGGCGCAGGCGCCCGCCCGAGGACTGCCTGCCCCCCCGATGGACCTACGTAAGCAGGCTCTGTCGAGGTCCGCAATTCTTATCAATGAGAGTGACGTAGGTTGTGTGCAGACTGCTCGGGAGCAGTCCGGGGAACCGGGCGGAGGATCGGGTTGCCCACCGGGACTGGGGCTGCAAACACACGGCCAACGGCACGGAATCGGTGTCGGAATCCAGAATCGAGGCCAGTCCGTTAAAAACTGTTGCACTGCGGCGCTGGGACGTCAGTTCATTCAGAACAGTCGAAGGGCGCGAACCTCTGAGAAGAGACACGGAGACCAGCAGCCAGGAGGCGACTTCCCAGTCACCCAGTCACATCCGAAGAGCCCGAGCCCCCCATTTGGGACACAGCCTGTGTTTGTGAAGTGCCCCCGATCCGTTAACACCGTAGGTGCAACATGCGACACATGTCACTGCAGCAGCGGCGGAGCAATCCCATGATGGCGCTGGCCCTGCTCCTGTGCCTCAGCCCACTGTTTCTGGTCGAGATCCGGGCGGTGCCCGCCTCCGTGCTCGCCCAGAACTCGGAGCTTTCCACCAGTGCCAGCAATAAGCTCCAGCTACAGCAGGAGCATCAGCAGCAGCAGCAGCAGCAACTTCTGGAGCAACAGCAGCAGCAACAGCCGGCAGCAGGTGAGTTCGGGCAAAGTTCAGGTGGCGCCGTGAAGGTGGGTGAAGCTCTGTTCCCACACCGCCCACACGCGTCGCAGTTAATGTTAAAGGTCATTGAGAAATTTCGAGTTTTGAAAAATGTTCGCCCTCGGCCCTAGGCGAAATCTGCTTATGTTGCTCCTGCTCGGCGGATGCGTGGGCGTGAGCTCCTGCTCCCGCTCCTGCCCCTCCACTGGCATCCGCTCGAGTGGCTCCCCTTACGCTGGGGCTCATCTCATTTAGCATTTTCCATTTCCCATTTCCCGCTCGTTGTTCGCCCAGGAAATTGCGTAGGTGTTTTGCGCCAGGACGACAGCTGTCGCTGTCTTGTCTCGCTCGCCCACGCCCACCTCCCCACCATATTCTGCACGTTTTCACAAATTTCCATCCTGCGGTTGTTGTTTTTCACTGGCTTAGTGAATCATTACTATCCGTGCACTGCTAGAAAATTGCTTTTCAAGTGCAACTTAAAATATTGATTTGCATGAATGGGGTTTTGTTATATTTTAAGTTTACATTTATTTATTTATTTATTTATTTATTTATTTATTTATTTATTAAAGATGATAGAATAGTTTACAAAACTAAAACTAACATAAGGAGTTGTAATTAAATGAGTTTCTGGGAGAAAGTTTACTAAACACGTATTGCATAAGTTTAGAAAAACAATAATGTGGGGATAAATACCAAACTCTCTTTCAAAAGGTTTCATTTTAAGATTTATATAAAAAATTGTATTATCAAGAGTCATACAGAAATCACTAGATTTTTTAAATGTGTTCATAAAGTGTTTAAAACTATAGTACAAACTTTTACATTGTTATAAAATAGAGAAATTTACTCATAATTGGGTCCTTTACAATTTTCATTGCATACTTTTAGACACTTTTTAAAGTGAATTCAAATACCTATTCATTTCTGTAGTACCCCAGAATATTTAAGGGAAAACCTCACATAAAAGGTCTAGAATTGTAAAGGAAACTTCAGACTTAGCAAATAATATAGCTTTTAAAATAGCTAAAATAATATAATAATGTAAATGTATTTTTTAAAACCTAAATCTCATCCAAAATCTCTAAACATTTCTGTGAAACTTCACAAACAGAAAGCTTATATACATAATAAGCATTGAGTTTTTTGATATTTGTATTACTATACAAAATTCTAGAATTTACTATTATTAATATAAAACTTTTATTTTTTAAGTAAGTCCTAGACATTTCTATGAATTAATAAATCTTTAATTTGTTCAAATTTCACAAGATTTGAGGATCTATGTTCGTTTTCTTCCAGAACTCCTTAAAAAATAAGCCGAAAAAAAACTTAAAAATAAATACAAATATTCTATATTTTCCATAATAACCAAAATAGGCAATAGAACAATTTTTTTTTGCAGTGCACCTACTTTGTCCATACACATGTAACGGAAAGCACACCAACACTGCCACACACACACACCTACATCGAGCTGTAGCGCAGTTAAACATCGCGTAGGCGTTTGCCACACAAAATGGCGGCCAGCCTCCTTTGTGCACACACACACATCCGTGTGTACGTGTATATATTATGGGTGCGCATTTATGCCAGTGTATGTGTGTTTGCCCTCCTTCCTGTGTGTGTGTGTGTGTACGTGCGCGCGATTTCATTTCTATTTTTAGACAGCGAGTTAAGCAAAGGCGAAAGTTTTCAGCCCCTTCTGCGATTTCTGGTCTTTCTGCTTGCCTGGCGCCACAGCTCGCCTAGCATCGCGTCCTTCACCACATCTTGCCTTGGATGTGGCCCCAGGACACCCGGCTCCCGGCTCCAGCTCCAGCTCCTTATTCAGCGCCACCGCAGAATTGAGCCCTTAAGTTTGCATCGGGGCCCCCAAGCTGTTAAGCCCTTTTCAGCCCACATTTTCCATTTTCAACCATATTCCACGGCGCCCAAGTGTATGCAACACGTTCGTTAGCGCTCGCAACCCAAAACCGCAGAAACAAAGGGCCAAAAACGACAACAGGCAAGCTGGCTTGGCTTTCGGTCAAATGTCAATAGCCCAAAGCCAATGGCGGCCACATCAAAATGTCAAGCGCAGGTCCCACGAAAAAAAAACAAAAAAAATTGATGTAATAAATTGAATTTGGGGTGGACAATTTGTCTGGCAAAGCTAGGAATTTAATCTAATTAAAGTCCATATGGCCCCGTAAGG
Organism: Drosophila baimaii; assembly: GCA_018874675.1. Taxonomy (NCBI): domain Eukaryota; kingdom Metazoa; phylum Arthropoda; class Insecta; order Diptera; family Drosophilidae; genus Drosophila; species Drosophila baimaii. The sequence goes on along the minus strand of JAEIIU010057447.1, from coordinate 96,197 downwards.
ACTTTACCTGGAGTTAACTAAGACTTTTGTTGAGGATTAAAAGCTAAGGATCCCGTCATTATGATAGTACTTTCCGTTTAAGTTGCACTAGAATTCCCAACGGGTTCGAGCTGCAAACTGATCAAAAGCAGTTTACAGACAAAGAAGACGTGGCTTCCTTCTGAACATTTGTTAAAAGATTTAAATATTATTATTGATTATTAATTATTAATATAATTGGTTTGCTTAGTTTATTATTGGAAACATATATAAAAACCTAATAAACAATTTGATTTTAAAGATTTTTTAAATATACTTCGTAAAATAAGACAAACAATTAAATAACATTTTCCGATATTTCTGATATTTGTTCGATATTATCGGCAATATTAAATGCGTTATATTTCGATATTTAAAATTTCCACATATCAAAGTTTACGATAATTTCGATATGATACGAACGCGATATATTTTTTGATACATCATATCGGACTTTTTCTGTCGATATACAACTTTTACTTTATCTAAATTAAACAAAAATAGGCAACACCCTTTTAGTTTCCATAATGGAATAAAGAATATATTGAAAGTCCAAGGCATAATTTGAAAGCTAACTTTATGGACAACTTTTCAAGTGATTTCGTGTTACATTTATAGTGTTCAACTCTACCAAAATACACTTCAAGGTAATAGTTGTCCCCTTTAAACTTTGAATAGATTATTTTCACCCACCCACAAGAATTCGCCCCTAAATAGATTTATTAACTCCCCAAAGAAGCCCGGCCTCCCTCTCTCTCTATTTGCGTGTTTATTAAATTACATATGGCAGCTTAATGACAAAGTCAAACAGACAGACAGGCCCAGCCTTCAAGCGCCCAGCTGTTGGGCCTCTTGACACTCTTTAAAATGCAAAGCGAAACAGGGTCCACCCCTTGCGTTTGTCTTTGCGTTTAATTTACGCACCAGCAGCGGCGGCAGTCGAGTGTGCACATTAAATATTTATAAAAGCAATGGCGCTGCGCTGCTGCCTCCTCCCGTCACTCATCGACTGGCTATGAAATATTCAGGGAAAGGACAGCAGCGATCCCGATCCTGGTCCCAGTGCCACCACCGCAACCGCAGGCTCCCATTAATCCCTGGGTCCCCCAATCGCATTCCCCGCTCACTCTACATTTTTTTTTGATGGCACAAATTTTTCCATATGCCACTGTTATTGAGTTATTTCTGGGATAATAAACGAAGGGAAAGGAGAAGAGAAGCCCAAGGCTGCCAGCAGCGCACTTAGCCATGGCGTTAATTGTGTTCATGTGGCGGGCGGCGGCGGCGGCCCGACTTTCCCAACAGCTGCTTGGCCCTGGATCAGGGCCAGCTCTCTGGCCAACACCCACTCGGTGCTCGGTGGGCCACCCACCTCCTGTCACCCCTAATCTCTGCGCATGTATGCGTGTGGAGAGCAAACAACTTGTTGATACTTTTACAGTTCAGCGAACACACCGAGAGTGTGTGGTGTGTGGTGTGTGGCTCAGGGAAAGGCACAAACAAAAAAGCGACGAGGCCAACGTCAGAAGAACGTCAGAGCATGGAATTTTCTTGCCTGTTTTTCCTTTTTTTTATATTTACTGGTATCCCTTCTCCCTACTCCCCCGCGTTTTGATGGACATCAGAGAGCAGGACATTTGCCACACATAAATACATATTTAACAGCAGCGGGGGAAAAAAAAAGTTGGAGCGAAACACGAGAATTGCTGGTATTAAATGACTTTGGATTCTCGGAATCATTTAGCCAGAGGGCTTCAGTTCAGAATTGTTGGCTTGCTGGCTGGCTGGTTGGCTGGCTGGCTGGCTGGCGAGCGGCTTCCAAGGACTCTGGGGCATTGTAAACTGGGTTACGTGTAATCCATAAACTGTGTTGCCTTAAAGTATGTACATTTGTTGCCCAGCTGAGCTAGAATTTCATAAGGCTGGGTCGCAGTTTCTTAGAAACCAGAACCCATATTTTTTCCAGGTGATGTGGGCGGTCTCAGATGTGTCACCTCTGCGGGACCTTTGCTCTTAAGCGTTCATTCATTTTTGTTTCATTCAATATGTTAAGAAAAAGTCTATGGAGCAGTAAAGATAACATTTAAAAAAAATGTTTATTTAGTTTTCTTTAATAAATTAGAAGAAAGACTGTCTTTAAAGTTTTTTAAATTGTTGGAAAATATATATTTAAATGCATTTTGGTTACCTCTTGCTGAATTAGGCATACGGGGTTGCTTCAGAAATCACTAGAGTTTTGAAATCTATTTGAAAACTGTTCTAAACTATGCTACGCAATATTATATAGGAAGTAACATAATATAAACAAATTTACACTGAATTCTGGTAACTCAATCATTTTATTTCATACTTTTAGACACCTATTAAAGGGGTTTCCAATTATTTTCTTGTACCTAAAACATTGCATACTTTTAGACACCTCATAACGAGATTTTCAATCCTATTACCTCTAACATTAATTTGCAACCTTTCCACCATTTTTAAAATGATTTCTAATCCTCGTTTTTGGTACCGATAAATTTTCCTTGCATTTTTTAAGACACCCCTTCAATAGATTTAGATTTTTTTTGCTCAAACAATTTACTGCATACTTTTAGGTACCTTTTAAAGAGATTACCAATCCTCCTTTTTGGGACTCCAAGCATTACATTGCATACTTATGGACTGTTTTTAAATTGATTTCCAATCCGTAGTGATTTCAGTAGCAGAATTTCCTTTTTAACTTTTAGAATGATTAAATGCAACTAAGGTTTTTAAAATTAATATATAATTTCGTTAAATATTTTATGTGTTTCCATATACCTGATGACCTTTGTCTTTGAGTAAAATTCAACACATGATATGGCACACCTGAGAGAGGCTCCAAAAAAGGCATTATCATTTTATTGGTTACCATTTCCTGATTGCCAACTCACCTGTGGGCCGCCTCTGATGACGCGGCAGTCAATTGGCACAAGTTAATAACACATTAATCGTTCGAAATCATATAAATCATAGCCATTTGGGCTTGCCTGGTTATCTATCAGTCTCCCCACTGATATCTCTTTTCCCGATAATCGCCCCCATCAACGGTCCAAACTAGATAAGCGAAAGCTGATATAGTGCCAAAAGAGAGATCCCATCGAAAAACCCCCCTCCATATAAGTATGGCAATTTGCAGAACCTTGCGAAATGGCAATTCCGCTGACGCGGAGTTCATCCAGTTTCTGTCACGCCCGGGGTGCCTGCTCCACCTGAAGATCTGAATGTGGAGTTGGATTAACCGCCTCAAATCGTTCATGTGGAGGGCTCATGTCAAGTGTTAACTAAAGCTTAATTGGCGGCTGCCAGCGCTCGATTATCATTCGATTCCGGTTAAATCCAGAGCTCCAGAGCTGAGCCATGAGCAGGGGCATTAAGCCGGGCCAATTAGCGGAGCAGCTGTTGCGTAAGGACAGCCACCACCACCACCACCCCTTTCGATTGGCGACGGCAGGCAAATGTGATTAGGATTAATAAGGTCGGTCCAGTCAAGTCCTCGGGGCGACTGGCGACTGGCTTAAGGACGACCCCAGCTGCAGGAGGGCGGCTCTCCATGAGAATTACATAAGCGCCATAGCCATAAAGCCGGCTGTCGGAGCGCTAAAAGCAATTAGCGTCGACCGCGAAATATGTTCGAGTGTATAAAACAATTATGGAACTCGTTGGTGGACGGCGGCTAATTGGTTTTGCGGTCACCGAGCAACGGGCCAACACAGGGGTGACGGTGGCGAATTTATTGAATCAGCCCCCGGGAAATGGGAAATGGAAAATTAGAGTGCCCGAAAGTAGGCAAATGGAGAATTTCAATTTCAATTTGTGTCTCCTTTTTTCTCGTCCCCTCTCCAGCAGCAGCGAAACGCTCGGAGGAGGCCACCGCGGCGGTGCCCACGGCCGACAAAAAGTCCAGTCCGGAAATTGTGCCCGCTTCCTTTAGCAATGCCCCCGCAGCCAGGAGCAACAGTCCGGCGGTAATCCCCAACCAGGCGAAGCAACAGGTGCCAGCCGGCATCTATGCCCTGCCCAGCAACGATGAGATCCTGGCCGCTGTGGCTGCCGCTGCCCAGAATAGCCAGCAGCAGTTCCAGGAGGATCCCACTGCCCTGGAGGAGGCCGTAGCCAGCTCTACCATGCGCAAGCGGGGCATCAACTACGAGTACAACCCGTACCTGGCGCCCAGCGACTACGGCAGCGATGTGCCGCAGGGCGTGTGGTCCGATGACTATGAGGCAGCTGTTCCGGTTAACTACGGCGAGCGGGATCTTCAGGAGATCGAGGACTATGTGCCGGAAAGAAGAGGTGGGTACTGCGCAGACTTCAGGAAATTAAGAAGTCCTTTGGCGATGCTATTGGATTTTTTATTTTTAATATTAAATAAAGTAGAAAGCTATGTATAAAAAGGGTTTACTCTAAATTAGAGTTGGAAGACCATCAATATTAATAGGGTTTTTCTTACAAAAAACATGGAACACTTTGATTTTTTATGCAGCTCTTCTTTAAATTAATATTTATTTAATTAAGTTATATATTTTACTTTCTTTTTACTCAGTGAGTGGCTCGAATGCCCGCAACAAGGCCTACGATAATCTGCAAAACCTGCTGAATGCTGAGGCCTATCTGGAGAGCATTCCGCTGTCGGTGCCGCTGACCTATGCCAACAGGAACTACAACTTGGACGATCGGAACAAGCGGGGAATCTTCTATAACTTGGCCAGTCCCAATGGCAATGGTGCGAGCAGTGCCTATAATAGCGAAAATCTTAACCTGAACAAGTATAGACGCTTCAATGATATGCGGTAAGTGGGACAACAGGGCGTATGAGTAATAAAAATCCTAAGAAAGTCTGGGAAATCATAGGTTTTTTATTTAAAGAAATTTAAAATATGTTTCCTCTCCAATTCCAGACTAAAACGCGACACCACCAAGCTGAATCCCGCCGATATGTTGGCCCTGGTGGCCTTGGTGGAGGCCGGCGAGCGGGCGCGCAAGGAAAGTGATGTGGAGAGCTCTGGCCCAGTGCCCATGATCAGCTCCGATGACCTGGACTATGTGCCCGCGGGCAGCTGGATGGATGTGCCCGTACAGGCGCAGGCACAACCCGGCTTGGTGGACTACTATGGCATGCCATTGGAGGGTCAGAACCAGGTGATGCCCAAGTACGAGTATGTGCCGCGTCAGCACAAGTACACTGGCCTCAATAGCCGTAAGTCTGGATGAGCTTTAAGGAGAGGATATAAAATTAAATTTGGAACTTCTCTTCCTCTCCAGGATTTGGTTCCTCGAAGCAGCGATACATGGTGGCCAAGAAGAAGCGTTCTGTGAGCCAAAGCCAATTCATGAACGAACCGGTGGCCGAGCGCAGCTCAAGCTATAATGGCGAGAAGTACTTCTAAAGAGCCGAGAGATGCATCGATAGTTAAATAGTGTTGTAGAGGCCCCCGGAGGAGCAGGAGGAGGAGGAGTATTTCTTCCTTTTTTTGAGCATTGAACATAATCCAATATCCAACAAACAATTTCGAATTCAATTATAGTATTGAGATAGAGTGAACTCGACTCGTGTGCAATTTTTGTGTAGAATTTCAATTTTAAACCATAAAAAATACCAGTAACTAAATTATTGTTATATGCATATTGAGGAACATAATCAATCAAGCCAGAACAGGGTTCAGCGATTTTGTCCCACGAAACCACGAAAGAATCTTAGCCCAGAATTGAACGAAACCGAATCTACGTCACTTACCTATAATCCACATGAGAATCAGTGTCTATGGCAACTAAATGTACAATTACTACCACAAGCCAAGTGAGAGAGCTAAACTATCAGTATCTTACACAAAAGTACTTATCGAACTAGAGGCTTCCCTACTAGTACAAAGATTGAGAAGAAAACCTATCTATATATATATAACATATATGTGTGTATATCTATGATATCCCGAGCTACGGCTCAGATGCTATAAGCTGCTTTAATCGCAAAACTAAAACCATTTTTGAAGCCACCAAACTTACACACAGAGCGCTACACAGGAATGCATCATTTTATACAGACACGCGCCGACTTTGGGACAAGACGATCATGCGAAAGAGAATTTTAACCGTATATAGAAGATACCTAACGATATACTACTGAATAACCCCTAAATATATACACTAATTAATAGTCTAATGTGTATACAAAAATATGTAAACACTTTTTGTCAAACATTATAAGAAATGGCTCAGGGCTCAAATATTTTAAATATTCGATGCCGCACCGAGGACGAGAGGCGTACGTACGTATTTGATTTGAATGAAATTGTCTGACTGTTTTTTGGTAATAATCAAATATACATATACATATGTACTATGGAAATTGAGAAATTAAACTATATATATAATTACTTATACAGAGGATACGCGAACTGGACGAGTATTTAAAATGCATTAATAGCCTATATGTGTGTGTGTATACAATACAATATGAAATATAACATATATATATATATAACATATATGAATATATGAACACTCAAGTAACTATAAACAAATACGTTTTGACATACATACATAACATATTATATATATATTTTCCCTTACACTTTTTCGGGTCCCATGAATATTTGGCCTTTCATTTACGCCTTAAGTTCTTTGCGCGAGCTTAATTTAAAAATATATATTTATTTACAAGCAACTGATTTACGATTTACGATTAAATAAACAAGTCTTTGGTTTGAAAACCAACGAAACTTTGGATCATTATGGGGTTTCTTTTTAGGTTTTCTTCAGGGGACATTGACCTGGCTGGAAATGGGGAATCTTAGTGCCCTTAGTTCCCCCTCAATCAGAGCCCCAGAAATGTGTCAATTTGGAAACGCTTCTTCGGTAACAATTAGCTGGGCAAGTCTGGAATTTCTTCTTCTGCCACAAATGGCGCAGTAACCGTAACATTTTGTCAATGAAAAAGTCATAAAAATCATTTTCATCTCTCTCTTTTTCCACGTTGTGGTTGTCAAGCGCCCCGAAAGTGGAAGAAAAGTTAAATAAATGGAAAATTGGGAGACAATTCAATGAAGGCCAATTAAAAGCTAAAAAGAAGGAAACTTCGAAAATGGGGAGAATCGAAGTGTGTGCCAAAAATTAAATAAAAACCAATTGGCCTCCGCACACGCGTTGACATCAGGCCGAAGCCCACATTCATGTGGGTTTGTTGGGTTTCATCATCATCATCATCGGACGACACCAGTACTTTGTTCCAGCCTGAGGGCACACGCCGTTGTACTTCTTTAATGTTCCATGCAAATCCAAATGACACGGGAACCAGTGAGAGAGAGGCAGCCAGGCAGCCATGAAGTCTCTATTGTGGCAACTGGACTGGCTGAAAACAAAGTTCTCTGGCCCGGACGCGGACGACGCTTGATGAGGTCGACTTTATGCAAACAGTCCCAGTCCCCATCATCCCGAGACCTTTTCAGCCATAAACAATACCATAAACAGTAAGGCAAATAAACAAAAACACACTGAGGTCCAGATACTAAAATGCATTTGTGGGTGCTTTACATTTATTTGAGAGGGGAATCAATGGAAATGTGAGGTATGACGACTGCGAGTTACCCTTTTTATTTAGACTTTAACCTAACGAAATGCAGCACCTCTTTTCGTATCATAGCCCTTAATCATCAGCTCTGATAGGCTAAATATTATATTAGAATTATTATTTATTGTATGATTTCTAAATTGTTTTGACTTAATTTTTAATTTTACTTTTACAAGAAATTATGTTATTTTTGATTAAACATTGTTTGTACACCCTAATATTATTTTAAGTATTTAATAAAATATTATTTAAATCAGAGCTGCCCAAAGCCCTGACTCACAAGCCCATTTCTCTGTCCTGTCCTTGCCGGCACACGAACTGACACTAACCTCATGAAATGCGGCACCTGGATTCGTGGCCTAACCTAAACGCATCAGTTCTAATTGCAGATATGTTAATTATTATAATATAATATAAATTATGTATACGTATATATATTATGTGCTCTGTTACATTTTTTGATTCAATATATTTATTTTAATTTTGCAAGAAATTATTAATTTTTTTATCTCCCTAATATTATTTTAATTATTTATTATATATTATTTAAAGCAGTGTTGCCCAAAGCTCTGACTCATGAGCCTATTTCTCCACATTTTTCTACCATTTTCAGAACATGCACTGAATGTAAACAAAGCACCAGTTCGATCACATAGTAATTTTGTGCCCAAATCTAGCATTTTGTAGAGTTAAATAGCTATTTTTAGTCATATTTATTTGTTTATTTATTGCAGATTGACGCCTAAAATGTTAACAACACACTAGTATGATCACATTTTAATTTTAGGGTCAAAGCTAGCATTTTTTTGAGTTAAATAACTATCATTTAGTCATAGCTATTTGTTATGAAATAATACAAATAATGTTTGCTATTTTATTCTCACCCTATTGTTCTATTTCTTGCACACATAAATGCAATTCAAATTTATTGTATTTATATTTTATTCATGTTTATGGTCAGATTTAAAAAATACTTCTTGTTAATATATTAAATAAGGAAAATTGTACAAACTTTTCGAAATCCAAACATATGCCGCAAGTGCAGATTTTCGCCCTACCTCATATCTTATCGGAAGTGGACCATCATTTGTCAGTTGCAGAATGTAACACAACTTCCCGCCGCTACCCCAAATCGCCATATGGCCAAGGAAAACTAAATATGTAAATACAAACAAAGAGAGAAAATGGCAAAAAAAAAGAAGGAGAAGGAGGAGGAGGGAATGTGTATGGATGGATAACGCTTCGAGGGCAGTGGAGCCTGAAGCTGAGTAGGAGGAACTGGCACGGCCAGAATGGCATGAATGGAAACCAACGCGAGGAGAGAGAGCTGAAGGGACATTAGCATATTTCATCAGCAAATGAGCAATGACTAGAAGGAAAACCCTCAGAAGTTAGTCAAATGAGTTTGAGTCCGTTTAAAATATATATTTAATATTCCTGTAACTTTAATAACTATAATTAACCATTCAGTTAACTAACCCATGACTTGTTCCCAATAGGAAGCTTTTGTTTTAGCGATTCCCCCCACGGGCATCACGATTTCGCACCTCTTATCATGCGATCGAAACGTTGGAACACTTGTAAGATTGGCGTTAATTAACAACCCAAATAAGCAATTCGTTTATAATAATAAACAGAGCTCCGACTCCCGATCAGGTGTATAAAAAAAACTCAAGCTCAAATGGTATAAAAACAAATACAAAAATGGAAATAATATATATAAACATTTTGGTTACGTTCGATTGGGCTTTCTTGATGGGCCATTGGGTCTAGATCGGCTTTGCCATGTTTATACTAATTTTATGCACGCGTTTTGCATGTTTAATAACCGCTTTATATCCGGACGACTGTCTTTTTTCGTATAGACGAATTTTATATAATTTTATTTTTTTCTGGTGCTTGAATTGAGTAGGGCGAGGTAATTGTCTATTCCCCCCGCACACTTTTATAACAATTGATTGACATACATATATGTATAAAAAAAAAAAGGGAACACCAAAAGCGGGAGAATCTCTTGCTCCCCTTTTTCTAATTTTATACATTTTTATCTTTCTTCTGTGTGAATCGACAAATGTTCGTTCCCTGACATTGAGATAAGTCAAATTTAATTGATAATATTTCCATTTGCTGGCAGCATTCAAATATTTTTTGTTATATTCATTTTATTACAAAGTGTCTTTAGAATCACATAAAATATTTATCATATTTAACTTTGGTAAAAGTATTATGAACAATGTATAAATACATATAAATAAGTCCATAAAAGAATCGTCTTTATTTCTTTAAATAAGACATCTTAATTAAATATAAATGCTGCCAAATGCTGCTTCTCATAAATTAAAAGCTTAGAACGTCTATCTGCTTGTGATTATTTTTAATTATATGGCTATTATTGTGGCTATATTTATCTAAATTATATGAATATACTCGTATACTCTTAGGTCTCTTAAAAGTTTTTAACAACTGGCATAATTAAGAATATATAAATTAATCTCATATTTATTTGTAACCCCTACTTTAAATTCAAATTCTTCATTAACCAATTTGTCTGATAAATCCTACAGCCTTAAAAAGTAATATAAATTAAATTAAGACACTGCTCAAAATGGTCGTAAATTAGAAGCTGAAATATGTTGATATCTTTGCTATTCTTGCTTATTTTAAAATTATATACACAGACAATACACTTTTATTATTGTTCTCAGTATATATGTATATCCTAAAAACTGGCAATATTAGGCATACATAAATAGCTAAACTATTTATAATTCTAAATACATATGTATTTTCTTCATCAAGAACCCATTTCTTTGATAAATGTGTGAATGAATTCGAAACCCCTTAGCACACCGTCTTATAGCCCCGAAAATTGACTTGAAATGCTACTAAAAAACGCTCGTAAATTAACCGCTTAAATTGTTATTACTTTTCCATTCATGAAAAATTTTGAAATTGGCCAAAACACCCCGGGCCCAGCCATTGGAATGCCCGGCGTGAAATGCGTGCGTGGGTGCGCGTGTAAAAAGCCAACTTAGTGGACACAACCACCGCATCCAGCGGATACACGAACCGTGCACGTACATACCTGAGGTGGCGGCAATGCAATCGAATGGAAAACAAATGAAATTTTACTCAGGGCGAGGCAATGTACTATGACTATATGGCATATAGTAGCTTCAGGATTACTTCGATTAGGTGTAGTGCACAGAAAGAAATTTGTTTTGCATCATTAAAGCTATTAAGGTGCTTAATTTCTTTCGTATATCCTAAAATTAGTATACTATTTCAAGAGCATTCCATAGGATTGATTTATCTATAGATAAGGTAGATCTTTAGCATAGGTTTAACTGATCATGGGAAATTTTAATTGCTAATGATGAGTGGCAAGTCAAGGTGGTTAAACAAAAGTAAATCAAAAATTAATGAGTCAGCTCAATACCTCCAGCCAGCATAAATATGTATATATCTAATTTTCTGCCTTTGCACCATGGTCTTCCATAAATTAAGTTAAATTAATTTGGCCTAATCTGCATTATTAGGATAACTTGGGAAAACTCGGATAATGCTAATTTTCCGGACTTCCTAAGGAAGTATAAAAAATTAATAAAGTCGGATGGAGCCTACGATATGTGCTGGAGTATCTATACTTAAAAAAAAAATTACATATTTATGTTTATAATAATAATTACACAGCCCTGCATGACTTAATTACAAGAAAATAGTGAGTTGATAATAATAGTAGGTTTTTTGTGCTCTGAACACGAATCTGTTGTACGAATTGGTCCATCACGTCATGATTTTGAGTAAAAATGTCCACTATAGTATCTATTTTTACCATTTCCAATAATTTTCAAGAAACAAATATGTGTTCTATAAATTTCGAAAACAGAGTTGTGTAATTAAAGTTGCTAATAATTTAAGAAGTTTTATATTCAATTTAAAATTCGAACTCTTTGTATCTGAAAAAAGATGCTTGAAATGTATTAAACACATAATAATAAATAAAACAATATAACAAGCCTGATTTCAATAAAATGTTCTAATTAGTTTCCATATTAATATTTTCTTCATTCAACTAATATTAAAAATGGCTGTAAAAATGATTTATTTCTCTAAGAATATTAATGCTACTTTATTAAGCCATTTACTTTAAATTACTAAACATATACGAACAATTTTTGATCATAATTTTTTACTGAACATTAATGAGGCGTTTATAAATGTTAAGTACATTCTGCATTCTTAATTACTATTTTTTTCCGTGTATGGTCAAATGTTCAAGATATCGGGCATGATGACAAACGCTTTCAGAACAAAATGAAATAAAAAACACCAAAACGAAGCCAAAGCGAAGCCATGCCCTGGTATCTAACTACGCGGCAAACGACAGGCATTCCAAATCCCGAATCCATTCGGCCAGAGAACACAACAAGATCCCAAAAAACGAGACCCACCACCACCACAGTCGCAGCCGAGAGAGACACAGATACTCACGCACACAGCCAGATGTCGGCACAGTGTGTTCTCCAAGCTAACGACACGAATAGAAAAAAAATTTTTTTGGGGACGACGCACAAAAAGCGAAGAGTGTTCCAGCCAGCCGCTTCAGTTGGTGAGCAACCTTCAAAGGCAACGCACGTGTCCAAATCGGTTTCGGACTCGGTTTCGGTGTCGGTATCGTCGCTATCGTCGCGCTGTCGCCGCTCTAGAACCGCTAAAGATCTATTCCCATTTGGGTTTGCATAAACAATTCCCATTTTCCGGGTCGCCAGCTGAAGCAAGAGCACCAGAATCTCGACAAGATGACGGACGAAGTGCCCGCCAAAGGCAGCATATTGGGCAGTAAGTTTATGGGTTAACAGGGGGAGGGATGAGAGGGTTGCTTGGGGGTTGGGTTTTTTTGTTGGCATCGAAAGAGCTATTTCGAGAATGCATCCGTGGGATGCATCATCATCACCACCATACGCAACAAGTGGGCGAGGCGAGGCGAGTGACGAAAGTCCCTGGCGAACCGGCGAAATGCAAGGCCAAGATGAGACTTTGACCTTAAAGCCATAGCCAAAGGTCGTTCGTTCGTGTGCGTGAGTCCCAGAAATCTTCCCTGTCCTGGTTCCTTGTGTATTTGTGTGTGTGTGTGCGTTAGTGTGTGTGTGTGTGTGCGTACGGTACGCCGCCATATCCTTTAGGTTGCTGTGGCTTTTTATAGATGCTCGCCCACGCCATTGTTGGCATATTTGATTTGTTTTTGGCGTTTTTATACATATATATATAAGTATATGTATATATATCCCAGGGACCGGTGTCCGGGCAAGGTCATATGGAAGTCAAAGATATAAACAATATTTGCAGTTATATAGCCACTTTGCTCGTGCCTTTTCCCCAAACAAAATGCCCAAGACGAACCGGCGCGACATTCTTGGCAGCCTATCCCAACAAAAGCTGCGAAAGTTTGCCAAGCGTTTGAACGGGTAAATAATAGTGTTTACTCTAATCAAACTATGCGAAAATATTATTATTATGTTTACACACATGCCGGTTCATAAGCTTTTGTAATTCGCAGCTAGGCCTGATTGAGTTTTCGCTTTAAAAATATTAGAACCTGCCTGAAGGTTTACAGCAAACATAGTTTAATCAATTTTGGTCATAAAAAGTTATTTCTTATCAAATGAAACCCAAAAAGCTATTAAAAAACGAATCAAGGTTTACATATTTATTATTGGTTCCAATAAGTAATCAATATTTCACTAACATCTGCCAAATGTTATATAAATTTGGCATTTTTTTATATGATTATTTTGGCATATACAATTAGAAAAGATAAGAACGAAATTTATATTCAAAATGTTTTATCAAAAAACGTATTTCTTATCAAATTTAAAGTATTGAGAGCGGATTGCAAAATTTTGTACACATTTAGCATTTATTTAAATAATTATTTCGCCAACAACAATCACTAAGAATAAGATAAATTAGAAATTTACATTAAAAATGGATCAATACCATAAAAAATATTTATTTTATATATGTAGGTCCCATAAAAGCATTAAAAGCATATAAAGACTTACACATTTATTATTGGTCAATAATGTTATGATATTTCCTCCTCCTAGTTGCGAAATTTTAAAGAAATGTAGTGTTTTTTTTAAGTAATTATTCCGCCATAAGCAAAATATATAGAGAAATAAGAACTTTTCATTAAAAATGTTTAATCAATTCGGCAAAAAAAATGCATTTTCTATCAAACTAACCCAACCGAAGTTGCTCTAATTAATTAGTTCAGTGAAGCCAGAATACATTTCTTAAACATTTGCTAAAGTTCCTAAAACCATTAGCAATATTAACTCGAATTCTATGCAAACACATGCCACACAAAAACTTGTTTAATTTAGGAATTATCCAGGATCAGTCGGTCTTATGGTAGCACTTGAAAGATTACCTTAAGCACTTGAGCTTTACCACTACCGACCGGGCCCCACCTAATCAAACAAGCAAACAAGTCTAGCACCACAAAAAGAAGGGGGAATTTATGAATACTAACTTGCTCTGCACGGCAAGCTAATGGTATTTTCCAGCATTTAACCCAAAAAGCAAATAAAGATTAAAGGTAGAGCCAAGAATAGTCAACAAAAGAGGGACACTCTTCCCTGGAGATTGGGCAAAGAAAAAGTCCTTAGATTTAGTATAATAACTCAGCAGATTTTAACTGCATATAAAATAACAAATTCCAAAAATTAATACAACTTTTTATATAACCAATTACTTTAATATATCTTAATATTCTCTGCTTCTTTATTAGACTCTCTGTTTCAAATAATTTTAAAAGTAAATATTGTAATAAATATACCCATCTGCCCGTTTTTTATATAATAATATTTTCATAGAGTGACAATCGGTTAGAGTCATAATATTGGCAATGTGCCCATCCCAGATATTAATATAAAGAGTATCTCAAGACTTGGACAAAATAGTGCGCCCCGGTATCGATAGAACAATTAGCAAATATAAATAATCGTGTGTTGCCAGCGCCGAAGGCCCACTTCTGACAGCCATGAAAGTGAAATTGAAAATAAAGACAATAAATATGTATCGCTGCGGGCGTTATCGCAACGTGCGCTCATTATGGCCAGACATCGGCCCGGATTACGTGTGGTCGGGAATCGGGGATCGGGAATTGGAATCATTGCGCGCGTGCGGTGGTCCCATCTGCTTCCTGACCCTACCCAACTGGCCATAATCAGTGCTACCAGAACTCGTGTCTGGATATCGTTGGGCCACTGGACACCACCAGGTGATTGAGTCCTAAAATACTGGAATGGTGTCATGTCTATATCCATTTCCCGGGACTCATTTCAGAGCTGGTGAAATGCTTGGAATGCCTGAAGTAGAAGTTCGTGAAGCACAAGATCTAATTCCTTAGTTGGCTTAAATGGTTTTAATTAGCATTTCGCCCCATATCAATGCTAATTGGAACTCGTCGGACAACAATTGAATTGGCCAATCAATATCGCTGATATTAATCAATTTGTGTTGCCTTCACACACTCTGGCAAGGAATATTTAAATTGTTATGCAATATTCTGTTTAATAAGAGAAAAATATTATTTAAGAAATATATCTTAATAATGACTTGGATTGATTTCCATGATTTGATGACTATAAGGGGAAGGGATTAACTTTATGTTTAAGATTTTAAGGTGGAAATGTTGTGAAACTTTGTGTTAATATTTTAAGTATTTAGAACGATAGATCTTTAGATTAAGTCAGCGGTGGCCACAGCCAAAGACACCAGAAGTACTAAGACGTCGAACGCCATATATTCAGAGACATGCGCTAGAAAGAGATAGCAAGCGAAAGACACCACAAATAGAGTCATCAAAAGAGGGCAGTTCTCTCGACGAGGCTTCTATAGTTAAGCCATGCTCTCAACTTGTGAGAGAGGCAGAGCGAAAGAGTAGGACAGCGTGAGAGTGGGACAGCAAATCAAATGTATGGTCGTTACTCATCTTAGTACTTCTAGTGTCTTTGCCACAGCCAGTGGCGAGTCAGTGGCCTCTATCGGCATGTGCATAGAATGTAGAGAATGAAAACAAGGACATTTTTGTGGCTAAATCTAAATAAATAAAGTTAAATACCCTTAACCTAAACCTAAATAATAAAGTTAAATATCTTTTATAAATCATTGCTATTTTTATGCAATATTACTACAAATGGTGGCTATTTATTTCTCCTAAATATTCTCTTTGTTATATTTTTAGATTGTAATAAAAAAAATCCTCTTCTCCATTCGCAGAACTTGTGCCCGCCCGCTATGTCCTGGCCCTCCTGGGATCCATTGGCATGGCCATTGTCTATGGCCTGAAGGTAAATCTGAGTGTGGCCATGGTGGCCATGCTTAACCACACGGCCATTAAGGGCCACCACGAGGTTGGACATGGTGGCGCCTCCGTGACGCTGTCGAACGCCAGCCAAGTGTCGCTGGTGGAGGAGTGCCACCCACCGGGCGGTGCCACCAATGCTACGGGCAAGGGAGACGATGGACCCTTCGACTGGAGCGAACCCCTGCAGGGCACCCTGCTGAGCTGCTACTTCTGGGGCTACTTGGTCTCCCAGATTCCGCTGGCCCACGTGGCCGAGAACTTCTCCGCCAAGTGGGTGATGCTCTTCTCGGTGGCCATCAATGTTGTGTGCACCCTGCTGACGCCCGTGTTCACCAATCTGCACTTCGGTGGCCTGATTCTGATGCGAGTGCTGGAGGGTGTGGGCGGCGGTGCCTCCTTCCCGGCCATGCACGTTATGATTGCCTCCTGGGCCCCGCCTACCGAGCGCATGGTGATGTCCACCATCATCTATGTGGGCACATCGGCGGGCACTGCTCTCTCCATCCTGCTGGCCGGCGTTCTATCCGCCCAGTGGGGCTGGGAGTCCGTGTTCTATGTGATGGGTGGCCTCAGCTGCATCTGGATGCTGCTCTGGATCATCTTGGTGCAGGACAACCCGAACAAGCAACGCTTCATCAGTGCCGAGGAACGGCACATGATCACCAGCTCGCTGGGCACAGACCAGAAGGTGGAGCACCATCCGCCGGTGCCATGGGCCAAGGTCTTCAAGTCCGTACCCTTCTGGGCCATCCTGATCGCTCACACCTGCAGCAACTTTGGCTGGTACATGTTCCTCATCGAGATTCCATTCTACATGAAGCAGGTGCTCAAGTTCAATGTGGCCAGCAATGCGGCGCTCAGTGCCCTGCCCTATTTCCCCATGATCATCTTCAGTATTTTCCTCGGCAAGCTCTTGGACACACTGCAGGCCAAGGGTAAGTGTCTCCTTCGAAAAGTGAATAATTAAGGTCCAAGTCTAAGTCATTTCTTTCTCATCTTTCAGGTAAAATCAGCACCACCTTTGCCCGCAAGACCGCCACCTCTATCTGCACCCTGATCCCGGGAGTCTGTCTGCTGGTTCTCTGCTACATTGGCTGCCGTCACTATGAGGCTGTGACCATTATGTCCGTCGGAATTGTGGCCATGGGCGCTATGTTCTCTGGCTTCCTGTCCAATCACATCGATATTGCCCCTAACTTTGCTGGTACTCTGGTGGCGTTGACCAACACGGCGGCTACTTTGCCTGGAATTGTTGTGCCCCTCTTCGTCGGATTTGTTACCAAGGGAAATGTAAGTTGAGAAGAATCCTGAGATACCCCTAATTTCCCTTCTAACTAAAAATCACCATTATTTCCAGCAAAACATCGGTGCCTGGCGCATCATCTTCGGTGTGACCATTGTCCTTTTCGCCCTGGAGTTCCTGGTCTTTGTTATCTTTGGATCTGGCAGTGAGCAGTCGTGGAACAAGTCGGGTGCCCCCAAGGATCCCGAGGCCAAGGATGAGAAGACACCGCTGAAGGACATACCCGCCAAGCCCTAAATCCACAATCTCGCTTCGATTACTCTGTCTCAATTACTCGATGAACTGCAGGCTACTCAGATGACACTGGGCCTGCACCAAATGGAATGGTCGACACTGGACTGTAAATACCAATTACAAAGGATAGTTTTTAGTTTGCTATAACCCTAAGTAACCGTATACCTCTACGGATAATCACTTCAGCCCGCCTAATGTACTTAACACTCTTGATTTCAAAAGTTGTCTACAAATAAAGCGATGTCTTAGTGGAATCAATGCGTTTTTATATCCGATATCATATTTTTGTGCCAACCAATCTCCGATCTATGTACATCACCAGCCGAGTCGATTTAGCTATGACCAACTCTCCGTCTTTTCATAGGAAACCATAGATCTCAAAAACTATAAGCTATCAAATTTGGTAAGAACATTCGTATACGAAAATTTATCTGTTTTACACAGATCAGGTTTGTTTTAAAATTGGCCACGCCCACTATCGCCCCCATAAATCAAGAAAACGTATAACATTTTTCTACTTCGGAGCTAGTTACAAAAAAGCACAATAATTATAAATAATGAATATACACGTGCGGACGTACTTTGAAAATCGAATGATAAACATGGGAGTTATTACACAATAAGCTTTTCTCTAAATCCTATCCCTTTCGCACTCTCCCTTAGACTGGAGGCAGACGTTTAGTTGAGTGTCGAACCGTGGTTTCAAACTAGGGCAAGCCAAATATAAACTTTTTATGTTATTTAATTTAACGTTTATTTTTGAAATTATTATTCATCGTTTCAGAGAGAAGAGTGGACGTACCAATGAAAATAGAATTTTTAATTCAATGCACCAAAGTAGATTTCTTATTTTTATACCCTTTGCAAAGAGTATTATAAATTTGTGAAGGAGTCATCTCCGACCCCATAAAGTATATAAATATATTCTTGATCAGCATCAACAGCCGAGTCGATCTAGACATGTCCATCTGTCTGTCTGTCCGTCTGTCTGTTTGTCCGTCTGTCTGACTGTCCGTATGTCGGCTTATATGCAAACTAGTCTCTTAGTTTTTTTAGCTATCGGGCTGAAACTTTCAGGGTAGTCTTATATCTTTTGCAAGCAGTATATGTGTCGGAAGGGCCGGAATCGGACTACTATATCATATAGCTGCCATAAGAACGATATGGAAAATTAGCATATTTTCGGTATTTTTAAGATATTTGAATGAAACTTAATTTGTGCTCCTATTATATAAATACAGCTATACCCTAGAAATTGAAATCGGACTAATATTTCACATAGCTGCCATAGGAAAGATCGGTCTAAATTCATATTTTACATATA
>JAEIIU010057447.1:0-77294 GCA_018874675.1 Drosophila baimaii | reverse complement strand
TTATAATAAGTAACAAATTATCTGCAAGGGTATATAAAATTCGGCTCCGCCCGAAGTTAGCTTTTCTTACGTGTTTTTTAAGTACAATGGGAACGTAAGTGAGGTTAAGATTCACGTTTTGGCAATGAAATCGCTGAGAATTAAAGTTATAGGATAATTATACTTAAATATATAATTAAGAGGAATTATTTTGTAAATAGGACTATTACAATTACATTTACCAGCTTCTTAGAGTCTCACCTCTTCCGATTTTTCGAAAAGGAAGCGGACTATTAACCGGAGCGCTAGTTTGTTTGGGAAATAAACCGGAACCGACCCGGAACCCTTGCCATTTAAATCGGGTTTGGTTTTACCAATAGAGAAATAGTATTATTAACATTTAAATGACATAGAAAGAATAAGAATAAATTAGCAAAATATTTTAAAGTTCTGAAAACATAGGGAGCATCTTTCACTCTAAAATGCGTATTATTGGATCTCAATGCTACCCCATTTATAAAGATATTTTTGACATAATGTTAGTTGACCTTATTACTGTATATTTAAACTGTAAACAATGAAAATAAAATTGTCGTTATTATTTAATTGAAATACATCAGTTTTATTGTATTTGTTTTTAAGCCTGTTTCGAATATGAACCCGATTCCAGCATATCGACGAATCGGGTTTCAAACCGAAACCTTACATATCATTTCGGTTAATTACATATGTATATGGGTTCACAGCCCTGGTATAAACTACATGCTAGACTCCGTAGGAACCTAGTACTGGTAGCCATTGTTGGGTGGGTAGGGCCGTGCATAGGGAGCCGGAGCAAATGGCATGGGCGGTGGCTGCCAGGTGTTGGGTGGAGGTAGTGGCGGCATGCCGGGTGGTGTCCAGGCATTCATCGGCATTATGCGTGGCGGCGGTGGCATCGGTATACCCGTGGCCGAAGGGAGAGGCGGCGGTATACCCATGACCGGCGGTAGAGGCGGCTGTCCGTTGGACATCTTTGGCAGCGGCGGCGGCGGTGGTAGCGTGGCCGGGAAGGGAACAGGTTGTGGCAGGGGAGGCGGAGCTGCCATCATGCCCATGTGGGACACCGGCACCACGGCCGGTGGGGGGGCCATCATCAGGGGTGGCATCATCTGTCCCGGTAGGCCAGGAATCTTATTCTGGTTAACGGCGGCGTCGGCGAAGTGCTGGTGTGGACGGTCCGCATGCACCGATGGATTTTGGGCGGCCATCAAACGCTCCGCCGCCGAGCCGTGACGCTCACCCTTGTTCTCCTTCTTGAAGGCATAGGACACGGACACTGGCCGGTTGCACAGATACTGCCCGTTCATGGCATCCATGGCGGCGTCGCTCGCCTCGAAGCTGGCGAAGTTGATGAAGGCGAAACTCTTCGACTTGCCCGTCTCCGGGTCGCGCATGACCTTCGGTGTCTGTAGGATGACGCCGAAGGCGGAGAAAGTGTCGTACAGCAGCTTCTCGTCCACTTCGACATCCAGGTTGCCAATGAATATGTTGGCGCCGATATCCAGGTTTTTTTGGTGCGCCGATGCCTTGCTCACGCGTATCGGCTTCCCAAACAGCTTGATCATGTTCAAGATCTTGATGGCATAGTCGGCGTCCTCCTCGTTGAGGAACTCCGCGAATCCGTAGCCCATGTGCATCTGCGTAACGCGATCCTTGGGCATGTGCACATTGACCACGGGACCGGCCTGCACGAACAGCTCCCAGAGCAGCGTATCCGTCACGTTGTCGTCCAGACCGCCCACGTAGATGGTGGCATCTTGGTTGCGTTCAGTAATTGGTCCCGCCATTTCAAAACTATTTAAACAGAAAAATGCTCAATAAATTCGGAAAGCTAGAGAAACGCTGACAAACACTGTCCAACCTTCAGAACACGCTTGTGAATTTGAAAGCAGGATTTATTGTAACTCTCGCAGACAAAACTTACAAAACACTGACAGCTCGGAAAAAGTTTGCTTAATTTATCCATTCATATATGGATAAGTATTTAATAACTTGCAATGCAGTGTTATAAAACGCTCAAAGTAAAGCGAAAAAAAATAAATTGAATCGTATGTTTTAGGCTTAAGACTTCCCGCACAGAACCCGAAAACAAAAACGAAAGAAAGCTAACTTCGACAAGGCCAAATTTTATAAACTTTTGCAGTTATAATAATTAATAAACTAAATGAGTACTTACACTAAATAAATAACGGATATAACGATTAAAGATAACACTGGGCAACTGTTATTAAAATTGAAACAAAAATCGATTAATAAATGAAAATCATTGATGGGTTGGATGATGCCGAAAATTTTCAGTATACATTTTTTTTCTCTCTTCTTTTAGGGACTTCTTGAGAAAATTTTTCGTCTCAAAGAAGAGTTATGTATTTATGTTGAAAAACAATAAATCTATAATATTTTTAAACCAAATTTCCGATAATTTCTATGATAGCCATGAGATATAGTGGTTCGATCTGGCCCGTTCCTAAATATATAGAATTAATCATTTTATCAAAAGTTCATTCATATAGCTTTAAAACTGAGAGACTAGTCTGCGTAGAAACAGACAGACGGACTTATGAGTACGTAAATATTTTATAAATGAAATATGTATCTTTAACATTATATGATTTTTGTATTATTTTTTAAAACATTTTTATTTTATGATTAAGTATAACGCAATGATTACTCTTGATTACATGATTCAAAATCATCAAAAACTTGATTCTGTTATATATGGACAGTCCTTATACCTTATAGTGTTCCAGTAATAGAGATTTTTGCTTTTGCAAAACTTTTGACTAAAAACGTAATATTCTTTGCGGGTATACAAATTACATATTTCAACTTAATAAATCATTTATTAATTATTTTGCAATTATTAATATACTTATTTTCTACCTTATCGAGTATGGAATTACACGCACAATTAGGTCCCCAATTGAAGATATATTTGTTAGAAAATAAGAAAAGAATTTGTTAGTCTCAACTGAACAAAAAAAACATTAAATATTCCTCCTAAAAAATTTAAAAGTTTATTAACCGTTGTTTAATAAATTAATTTAGGAAGAGTTTCCGTCGTGTATTCTCGCCCGGCATCACGAGACGAGACGATTTTAACCATGGCTTTAATATCCCCAAGCAATTTCGATAGCTCGAAAAGGGTAATTTGTTAAAGGCTGAATTTCTGAAAAGGTGCCAATTTTCTACATTCTTCATACAAATAGAATATATTATTAAATAAATATAATTTTGTTTTAAAATGTTCCGCCATCTTGTCCAACAAAAGAGTAGCCCTCATGTGTTCAGTAAAGAAAAGTGACAACTCTGGCGGCACATTTAAATTTGTAGAAAACAGCTGTGCAAACATATGATCGAAATTCAGAGGAGGAAGGGAATACCCCTATTACATGTAATCAGTTGCCGGTTCGGCCTAAAATTTAATGTTAAAAATACGCAACATTTGCCTGCTGCCAAGGAGATGGAAGAGCGGGGCCAAGAAGCGCTGGAATGTCCTGCAGAACAAGAAGAACAACTGCGACCGAGCGCTGGAGAACTTCGATGACTTCTATGGCAGCGTCTATGGCAGCCGGTGGAAGAACATGCGGGCGGCCATGCTCACGCGCCACAAGTACATCGCCATGGTGAACAACTTCGGGGACACGGAGCAAACCTGCAGCATGCTGGAAATGGATGGAGCGATCAACATGAAGTCCCTGATCCATCTGGCCCAAGATCGCCAGCGGGAGAGCACGGAAACTGTGCCGGAACAGGGGAAATCTCGGCATGAAATCGAGGGCAAGCTGAATACTCTGCTGCGGAAGCAGGTACAACGTGAAGTAGCCTACATTTATCCAGATGACGATGGGTCGACCAGGACGATGCCACAGCACTTGAACTACGAGGACATCCAGGAAAAGCAGAATGAAGAGCAGGATGCCAACCAGCCTTTCGAACCGAGCTTGACCAAAGCTCTGGAGGAAGATGTTAGGCTGGACGAGCAGCGTTTGGTGGATCCTCAGTTTGGCACCGGCGGTCTGTATGAGTACATGCCCGCGCACAGCATCAAGGGCATGGAGGATTGGGTGCTCGAGTCGGAGCATTATAAATATTACAAAACCAACGCCGACTTCCCAGTCACCATTGAGCCAGAGGCTGAGTTCTACTTCCCCGAGCACCTGTCCCTCTACACCTACGAGATGGGCAACTGCTCGGACTTCAAGGCGCCCAAGAAGTGCCTCACCGGAGTCTTGTCGCACTTTATGATGGATGGCGCCTCCGCCTTGCCACCGCTTTTCCTGCAGGTTAAGCCCGGAGAGCGTGTGCTGGATGCCTGTGCCTCGCCCGGTGGCAAATCCCTGCTCATGCTGCAGACGCTGCACCTGGACCAGCTCGTATGCAATGACGTCCAAGAGTCGCGCATCAACAAGCTGCGCAAAGTGATGCAGGAGTATCTGTTCGACTACCGGGAGCGGTGGGCGGGCAAGAGGCTGATCTTCAGCCAGAGCGATGCCCGCAACCTGAAGCAGTACGAGCAGTTCGACAAGATTTTGGTGGATGTGCCCTGCACCACCGACCGGCACGTGCTAAATGCCCCGGATAACAACATCTTTAAGCCGACGCGCATCAAGGAGCGGCTACGCATCCCTGAACTCCAGGCGGGCATCCTGGTCAACTGCCTGCGCCTGCTCCGGCCCGGTGGCAGCCTAGTTTATTCCACCTGCTCGCTGTCGCCCATACAGAACGATGGCGTGGTGCATATGGCCCTGAAGAATGTCTTCACAGAGCACGGCATTACGACCACCATCAAGGATTTGAGTCAGCAGACAATGCTTTTCAGTGACATCTTCAAGTTTGAGCACCCCAAGGGACTCAAGTACGGGCAGATGGTGGTGCCGTTCCTGCCTGCCAACTTTGGGCCTATGTATTTTAGTAAAATAACAAGAAATAAGTGATTTTTATAGTTTGAGAGTGCAGCGACTAATTGTAAAATAAATGTGGATTGAGTTGTAGTCTATGTCTTTAAGGCAGGGTGGGGCACAGTGTGGAATTCGGTGCCGCTGTATACCTGTATACCTGTCTAAAGTGCGCTCTCCATGGTAACTATGTACTGTACCTAACGCTGGGCACAGCACATAAAATGCGCGTGCAAAAAAATCGTATGACGTTCTTTGGTTGGGCACAGTGTCGAGCTTCTAGCCGCTGTATACCGGGTATAGAGTACGCTCTCTATGGTAACAGATACTGTACCCAACGCTGGGTACAGCACATAAAATGGGTGTGCAAAAAAAATCGTATGTCGTGAGACATCTTATTAAACAAGGCGTATTTAACATATTAACATCCTCGGGAATAATCCATATTTTTACACAAGAAAAATAAGGAAAATGAGCTCAATTAAAAAAATATTACCCATACATTTGCCATTCGCCCCAAAGGGTATTTACATACTGAACAAAAACTACCGACAAAGCCTTCCTCTATGGGTAATGGGACTATAAGTAATGTCATTTAACCTTTAAATTTAATAAACTGTTCACGAGATACTGTTCGAATTACATTTGTTTATCGCTCTTCTTTTTCTTCTTACCCTTTACGGGCAAGGGACCCGGATTCTTGAAGATTGTACTGCAAAAAAAGAAGGAAAGCCATAAGTAAAAGAAGGTTAACACATACACACAAGCTCTACTCACTGGCAGGTGGTGCAAATGGGACTGTATTTGCAGAACACCGACAGGCAAACGGAGCAGACATAGCCGATGTCGATGAGCTCGCGATGGCAGAAGCAGGAGGCGCGATAGTCAACCTTGGGTGGCGGCGGCAAGACCAGCTTGTTTCGCATTTGCGGGGCGGGCAGAAACACCCACAAGAGGTACTGCAGCAGGCCGTCCAATTGGGTGACCTTGAGGAACTGCCCGGAGGTAATATCACAGCCCTGCTGGAGCAAACTGAGCGTCTTGTCCAGGGCGCAGGTATCGATCACAATGTCCAGTTTCTGGGCGGTGAAGAAGACATTCATGTAGGTCATGTACTGGGAGGCGCACTCGTTGCTGCCGGTCAAAACCAAAATGCGGGAGTGCATCTTGATGTCAGCTGGCACGTTGCGTTGCAGCTATGGGGATATTCCGGATAAATATCAGGATTTATGAGATAAGTTACAGCGTTTACTCACTCTGGAAATGTAGCAGAGGGCCATGGACATGCTGCCGGCAAGCAGACTCTCGCAGGGAGCACTCAGACGCGGAGCATTCATCAGAATGCTGCCCAGCTGCTGCTTCACCGTCTTCTCCACCAGGCTGAAGGCTTCATATTGCCCATCGACCTGGCGCAATTCCACCGGACGCCTCGGCAGGGGGTATAGGAAGTTACTGCCATGGATTGGGCCAGTCAATATCAGTTAATAAACTCCGGACTCTCTACTCACGTGGCATGATGGGAGCAGGATAACACAGCCAGCTTGTTCTGGGCCCTTTGCATGAGGTGCGCATTCCCGAAGGCAATCACCGCCTCCAAGACTTGCGTGAGGTTCTGCGGGTTCTGGCGAACGATGTGTTGCGACGGATTCGTGTCCAGCACGATCACCAGCAGATCGATGCTCGACTCGGCTATAATTCAAGTCCATTATCAGTTGTTTTCCCCCATTTATTGGCCTAAAATGCGCACCTTCTTTGCTTGTTGCCTGATCCGCGTCCATTTTCGCCGGTTGTGTTATCGATAGAGATGTGCAGCTATCGCGGTTTTTGGTAGGGTGATTCAATATTTATGAAGATGCGTTTTGCTGTATATAGAATATACAATTTAAAACGCTATTTTATTTAATAAAACTAAAAATATATAAAATAAGTATGAAAATAACATGCAAAATAGTTGTATAGCTACAGAGAAAGTAATATTTCCTAAATTCAAACATGCCCGCCGCGCTTCTGGTTCAATCAAAGAAAGTGCCACCCCTATCGATAGACTCACGGCACCTATCGGCTGATTGCTGGGCGTTTTACAATTTTTTTTTGTGAAAAACAAAACAAACGGCAACAAAGGACACCACGATGCTCGTTCTGGTACTTGGCGACCTGCACATCCCGCACCGCTGCAGCAGCCTGCCGGCCAAGTTCAAGAAGCTGCTGGTGCCGGGCCGGATCCACCACATCCTGGCCACCGGCAATATCTGCACCAAGGAGTCCTACGATTACCTCAAGTCGCTGGCCAACGATGTGCACATTGTCCGCGGCGACTTTGATGAGAATCTAAGCTACCCGGAGCAGAAGGTGGTCACCGTGGGCCAGTTCCGCATAGGGCTGTGCCACGGCCACCAGGTGGTTCCGCGCGGCGACCCCGAGGCACTGGCCCTCATCCAGCGGCAACTGGACGTGGACATCCTGATCACGGGGCACACGTACAAGTTCGAGGCGTACGAGCATGGCAATAAGTTCTATATCAACCCGGGCTCGGCCACCGGGGCCTTCAATCCGCTGGACAGCAATGTGGTGCCCTCGTTCGTCCTAATGGACATCCAGAGCACCACGGTGGTCACGTACGTGTACCAGCTGATCGGCGACGAGGTCAAGGTGGAGCGGATCGAGTACAAGAAGATCTAGGGTCCCCAGTATTAGCCACCAGCCGCCATTCCTAACCCCGACACCCTCTCATTCTGAGCTTGGCTTTATTAAAGAAATTGTAAATGTACGTAGCAATAAATCGAGTTCTCATGTTTTTTATCTGATAAAAAATGCGCTGACATTTTATTTTAAATAGAAAATAAAAAATTGATCGAATGAAGTCTACTATTTTTCAGCCAAATGGAGGGAATGAAACTATCAACATTTTGCACAGATAAAGCGAATTGATTAACTCAGGGTTGGGTAGCGAATGTCAAGCTCGAAACCCGACATAAAGAGAAACTCCATTCTTAAAGTCATGGACCAGGAAAATACGAGAACAGACTTATCTCTCTTGATGCTGCTTGCTTTGCGCTGTTGCTAAGAGCTTAAATGGGCTAAATATGCTACATTTAAAATAAGCATTTTGTCTCTCCGAAGACAGTTAAGCCTAAGACGCTAGAAACACTAAGAGCAGTAATGACCACACATATATTTGAATTGTATATGCAAGCTATTTTTCTGTTTCTGACAAAAATCACGTTCTCTGCGTTCTCACAAAGTTGAGAGCGTAAACATCTAAAAATAGAATGTAAAATGCGTGCGTGAGAATACGACTGGCTCTAGAGCGCGCTCTCTTTGTGTCTATGTCAACAGATCTTGTACCCAGCGCTGGATCCAACAATGCGGTTGTCAAAAATTATGGCGTGCTTAGTCAATAATGCGACTTTGGTAGTGCTGTTAAGCACTGTGAAAGAGCGTCGATATTTGTCTCTCCGAAGACAGACAAGTGTAATATAAACAGAAGCAAAACAAGTGGCATAACTGCGAGGTAGAGACTCTTAGGTTTCTCCCCGCTCTCTTTGCGAGAAAAGTCGAATGATCAAAACGATTTTACGAACTCTGCTTTGGTACCAAGCTTAGAAAGTGCTGAGTAAATACTTCCCCTCCTCCCACAAAAAATTGGGCCACTCAATTATCTGATAAAAAATGTTTAAATTTTATTTAAATAGAATATAAAAAGAGAGTTACTTCTGATGATCGAGTGAAGAGTCTGCTTAAAAAGATCGAATTCCATGCTCTCTCAGCTTTCATTAAACACACTCTCTCGCGACATACATAAATACATTGGGTTCGTTTTTTTTTTTTTTTGTTTTTTTCTGTGGGCATCGCTTTTCCATCGAAATAAATTATATAAATACTCTTCCCACTTAGCCAGAATAGCAAAAGGTTTTGGCAACACGTCATTAATACAATCGGATACTGGGGTTTGGTACGAAAAGTTTGATCTGAAAATCTCTGTAGTACGAAAACGTTGCGCTTAAGATTAAATACAATTATGATTGCTGCTGACTGGCTAATGCTGTTGTTGTTGCTGCTGATGGTGATAGTTGGAGGAGAAGCAACGGATGGGAGCAACCCTGGCATGGGCAACCACAACCACATTAGCCGAGGCTGTCTACGCACACAGTCTTAAGGGTCTTGCCGGCAATGGTGGTCTTATACTGCTCCGGTAAAGCCAACTCGGTCTGCAGGAAAAGTATAGAAACATTAATGCAAACGGAACGAGAATTAAAACGTAATCAAAACCCACATAGTCGCCGCTGTCGTCGGGCAAGAGGATGTTCATCTCAGAGGACTTGGAGTTGACGATCTCCACGCCCAGCGAGTCCTTGGACAGATACATCTGGCAGCCGTCGCTCTTGTCGATGGAAACTGTCGGCACCGATCCCAGCACCTGCATCTGAACGCTCTGGCAGTTGACAAACTCCACGGAGGCCACCACCGAGTCGAACAGCAGCGAGCACTTCTTGCACGAGTCAAAGACGATGTTGTTAACCTTGCCCTTGACGGTCAGCGTGGAGCCCTCGCAGCGGAACATGTACACAACGTTGTTCATCTCGGCGTTCTCCACCAGCAGGCCTGCGTTGTTCTTCTGATACTCAATGATCCACTTCTTGCCATCACGCTCGAACACGGGAGCCTTGGTGGGAGCCGGACCCGAAGGAGCGCTGCCAGAACTGCCGCCATATTGGGCAGGCGACTTGAAGGGAGCCGGTCCAGTGCGCAGGGAGGGATTCTTGTGGGTCTGCATATCCCCGGTGACCTTCTTCAAGTCTAAAGAAATATAAAAATACATAAGTTAGCTAACTTTCCATTAAAGGAACTTCAGGAAACACTTACTTTTGGTGATGTCGGCGCCTTGGTTGATCTGAGCGAACAGAGCACTGCGCTCATCTCCGCCAGCACTGTCCAGCTTCAGGGCGCTCAGATCCAATGGCGGCGGTGGTGGGGGCATACCGCCAGGTGGCGGCGGTGGTGGGGCACCTCCGGCGGGAGCAGCTCCCTTGCCGGACCAAACCAGACCAGTGGTATGATACTGCCGGATATAGGCCTGCAGTTCGGTCAGCGTCTGCACCCAGGAGCGAGCCCACTCCACATGCTTCACATCCTTCTCCTTCCACTCCTTCAGCACGCGGTTCGTGTAGAACTGGCCGGCGTCGTTCATCTCCTTCACATACGGACCCGGAGTCTTCTCCACACACACCCAACCCAGGGCGGGGATGCTCTCGCTGATGGCCGACAGGTGGTTGAAGAGGGGCGAGGAGCGATGCTTCTCGCGGAAGTCCTGGATGGCGCTGATCTGCGTCGAAGTAGGTTTCAGGAGCTCCGCCTGCTTGGGCTGCGGCGGCTGGGCGATCTGGGTGGCCAGCGTCACGTACTGCAGCTGAGAGCTGTTCATGAAGAATGGGGAATCACAAAGTAAGACAAGATCCTGGCTCATTTTTGGACATGTTAACTCACCCGAAGGCGCTCTTCACAAGCTCAGCATGCTGGGCCACATCGCCGCCAATCTTGGCGGAGAGAGACAGATATTGGCTCAGCGGACCTGCCACAATATCCTCGAATCCTGCTACACTCATGTTGTTGCTGCTGCTGCTGGACGGCGGCGGAGGAGGCGAAGGTGGTGGTGGTGTTGCTACCTCTGTTAATGCTACTGGAAGAGCTGCTTCCTCTACTTCTTCTTCGGTTGGCGGGGGCGGGAGAATAGGCGTGGGCAGTTCAGGCGCTTGGGGCTGCTGCGGCGCTGTAAGAGTCCGTTCCAATCGGTCAACGAGGGTCTCCAAACGTGCGCAAATGCTTTCCAAGTGCTCGACAGAAGCCGCGGGCTTGGCTTCCGGCTCGTTATCTGCACCAGAATATGCGCCAAAGGGGAGAGAAAACATTATTGTTGTTGCCTTTATATTTATTTAATAAATATATATAAACTTGAACATTAAGAAGAAATATCTAAGTGAAGAGGTGACTGTGTCTGCGTGATAACCCCCGAATAAAGCGTGCACTCACAACAATATCTCTGACTTAAACACATAAATATTTCGAAATTAAAATTTCCCCCTCCTAAGGTAAGAAGTTCCTCAACACAAGTGTGTGGATGATGACTGGTGACGAAATGGAAACACATAGCTAGGCCCAACAAGTCGATAAAGAAAACGGAAAAACCACATGCAAAAATACGACACACAAAAAATCAACAAAAAGGCAAGACAGAGAAGAACAAAGTAGATGATCCTTTAAACACAATCCAAGTAACGAATAACAAAAGAAATGAAGTCCAATCGGAGTCTAGTCATACCCCGCACGGCCACGCTGTGCTCCACAGCCGCATGAGCGGCTCGCAGGAGTTCCGTGTAGAGGCGCTGACGCTTTAACTCCAGCTCGTCGCGTCCCACTGGCGTGACCGGTGGCTCTATGCAACCGCTGGACATGGAGGAGGGAATATACTAATCGTGATGAGGAACACGAGGGGTGATCAACTGAGAGGCCTGCTCTGGTTTCGCTCTACTTTCTGGAGGAGTTCAGTGCTTTACTTTAAAGTTTAAACTTACTTAAGCATGTGAGTTCGTGGATTTTCTCAATTTAAATACTAGGAAAAGTGCATGACACTTTTAATTTTGAATTTTAATTTGAATAAAACCATTCTGTTGACAATTTTTACCCAGACTACCTCGATCCAGATTCAGAGAAGGTACAAAGAACAAAGAAACCCAGAAAATAGAATCGTGAAACCAGAACAGGCGCTCAATACACGCTTCGGCAAGCATACATCTCATTGAGTCGCTCGTCGTCGAACCAAGAGGGCAATCCGTGGGCAAAGGCCAGTGTCTCCGACACAAAATCCCCCTCAATATACGGCGCACACATGCTCTCCCGCTTGGGCGGTGGCAGTGAGTCGGAGAACACCTCATCGTCGTCCAGTAGCGAGCCTTGATTTTGGCTTGCAATCAGTAGCAGTGGCAGCGGTTCTGGCTCAATGATCTCCGCCCGATTGCTGATGTTCACCTTCTTTTTGATTGACTGATGTGTGGAGTTGTGCCTGGAAAGGCAGCTCTTCGTAGGCGGCGGCTGGGGAGGCGGTGTGGTTGCTGTTACTGCCGCCACCACCACATCATCCTCCTCATCCGCCCCGGCGCTGGTCATCGAAGCCGGTGGCGCCGTGGATGTCGAGGAGTGTGTGGAGCGGGCTAATGTTTCTGCCTCTAAAGCTGGTTCAGGTGCTGGTGGTGGAGATTTATTAGCCGCTTCAGCTGGAGTTGGTTTGACTGTGGAAGTGTTGCTTAAGATTATTACTCTACATGATCGCTTTTAATGGCACAAACGATTATCAAGGAAAGCGCCGACACTTGAGTTGATTACTTCACATTAATCTTGGCTTTCTTCGCTTCCTGGTTCGCTCATAGCCTTAACTTCTATCATTTATAGCATTTAAAAAGGCATTTTCAATTACAACTATGATGTCATGGTCGCTAATCGATTAATTTGTTATTTATTTATTACTTATCTCGGTATCTTTTGCTTGTATCTTGTTATTACGAGTGCAGATAATAAATACTTATTTTAAAGTGAATAAATCTTTGTAATAAAATATTGGAAGGCAATTAAGGGGACCAAAAATAAGTATATTTATTTTAATATTTTAATAATACGAATTGTATTAACCTTTCCTTAAAATAGAATTAAGTCAGTGGTGCCCAATGCCCTGACTCACAAGTTGGCAAATTTCTCAACTGTATAATAATATCCATATTGATGTTTAAAAGTATATTTTCAACTCCGGTTCAAAGACCTTTTCATCTATTGCCACTTTGTGGCATATAAATATAAATATATTTCTAAACTATTTGTTTGTGGTTTATATATTTAATCTAAAAAAGTTGCTATATTTAGAATCACCCTATTTGTTTCAAGAGCAAACACATTGTAAGCCAAAATAAACAAACCAATATTATATATAATTTCTTTAAATATTCCTTAACCTCGATGAAAGTATCTATATTTGCGACCTCACTTGTACAGCTATACCAGCGAACACTTTAATCGATGCGCACGATTTAATGATTTTATAAAAATAAAATGATACCTACTATATACAATGTCATTAGCCATTTCTCATTAATCAACTCAGAATCGGCGCTATTCCTTGATATATTCCACACTCACATACAGTATAGTATATTCAATGTACAGAGAAAGTGCAGTGGAAACCAACTAAAAAGTGAACTCAGCCGGGCCCCGAAAGGCACTTGAAGTACATAAGTTCAAAATGAAAAGACAGGAAGTAGAATAAAGCTCCTGGTCAGAGGAGCTGCAGTAAAGTGTGCAGTGATCCGGGGCTCGTGCCGGAGAGGACACGAAAGCCGAGTGCTCTCTGCCCAGCTGTTGTGCTGTTGAGCTGCCGGAGAGGTGGAGAGAGGAGTGGAGAGTGTGTATATACTTAGGGATGTGTCAATACCAGCAGTAGTGTCGGCCTTTGCCAGGGCCTCTTCCTCCTTTGCCGGATTATCCGCTTCAGTGGGTTTTTCAGCCTTAACGGAAGGCTCCTGCAGCGGCGACGGCTCCTCCTTTTGTGGCTCTTTCAGCGGCTCCTTTTCCGGTTTGCCATTGAGCTGCGGTTCTCCGAGCTCCTGCTCCGGCTCTGCGACCTCCTCCTTGGCCTTATCCTTTTTGCCTGCCTTGGCATTCGCTCGACAGCAGGAGAACATTGTGTGCAGGCTCTTTTCTTGGGACTTACTGCGGGGACTCTCAAAGACTCTAAATACGAAGCAAGCACATTATGTAATTGACGCTTCTTGGGGGATTCGTTACGTTTCTTTTGCTTTGCTCAAGCGGCGGCGGCGGCGGTCACAACACTGGCAGCCATACAAAGGGCTTGGATTCGGTTAGCGGGCACTGGCAGAAGCCGCAAAGGTGGAGCCCGAGTGGCGACCACTCCTTGCTCATTTAGCTGTGTGTGTATCACTGCAGCTGAGGCGGCGGCTACAGCGACAGCGGCGGCGGCGTTACATTAAAGGCGAAATGGAAACAAGTTGGTCCACGGACACAGACGAATCGCTCCGGACTTCCAACTGGGTCAAGTGACTCCTAAACAGGACTGAGGGGCTGACTGACACACAAATACGATTGTGTGCACACACATACACACGTTTGAAGAACACACCCTAAACGAAGCGCACGCCCACGGAATCCGCCCGATTCGGAATACGCACGCATTCGGAGTTCCGACAGGATTCAAGCTGTTAAGCCGCTGTTAGGCAGCAGCTCTGTTAACTCTCTGTTACAACTTCAAATTGGAAAATTCGTTGCCTTTTTTGGTGGAAAAGCGCCGCTTGACCATTTGGGGCCAGCTATCGGAGTGGCAATGAAAATGGATTTCGCATTTGGCGCCGACACAGGATTTTGTGCAAGCTTCAAATCTTGCACATTTTGCAGCGATGGAGAAAGCTTGGCGGAAAATGGGGGAAAACTCTCTGAGAGAGTGTATGCGCAGATGCTTTTTTTTTGTGTTTTACTACCGCCAATGCCAATGAGTTTATTGCACCGGCGGCGGCACACACAAGTTGTTTTTGTCTTTAAGTAGCTTAAAACAAATGGCTGGCAATTAAGAGTGGGAAATGCACCAGGAAAAGGAGGAGGAGAAGACGGCAACTAAGCTGAGATTCAACTTTCGCTCTAATACTAGTTCTTGTTTTTGTTGTTTCTCTTGCGGCAGATGCGTTTGTTGCGTGCAAAAAGGAGGATAGGAGGATATGAGGATAGGAGAAAACGAGAATACAAGGCAGAGATTAAATGTCTGCAGCTGAGTTACCGTTATCTTCTGCGTGTATGAGTGGGCTCGAATTACTGTGCGCTAATGGAAAATTGAAACCCGCCGCCTTTTAAGGCCATGTATTTTTTCCACACAACTTGTAATCTCTCTCTCTCTGCTTTTTCCTGGCACTCAACTTATTTATTATTAACGCTGATAGCGCGCATTTTGGCCATCTTTTTGAGTCATCAGGCAGGCAGCACAAACACAAACAACTGGGTTTGGTCTTGCGTAAACTTTTGTGCGCCGGTGTGCGAATTGGGCGTCGTGTGAGTGTGCGTGTGAGTCAGCAAACAAAAACAAAAGATGGCCACAACAGCTGAGTAGTTATACGGTTATCGGGAGGGTTAACAACCACTGCGCCTGGAAGATTCGCCGGGCAGCTAAGGGTTAATTTGCATACACTTGCTGGCAATTAATTGTGGCAATGGAATCGGATATGAAATCATCGTCAAAAATACACTGACTACACAGGAGACCTTGGGTGTATGGGTGTGGTGTGGTGGGGGAATTTAATTTTACAAACAAAATGAATCACACAAAAATAGCCATCACATCTAAAATCCAAAGCACAGCTGTCTCTCGTCTTTTGTCTCTCTTCCACCACAAGTGCAAAACACCCACAGCATGCACACAGACACACAAACACGCAGGCACTAGGACACCGACATCTCCACCTACCCCCCGCCCATAAGATATTCAGCAGACAGCCTGGCCGGCGAATTAAAGTAAATTATATTCGCAAAAAAAATAACAATAAAAGCCCCGCTTAAAACAACCAAGGTGCGACAGAGACAGCGGCTGGCGAGTATTACTCACCTTATTTGTTGCTTGAATTGGCAAAAATTGCAGTTTTCACTTCGCGAATCGCGAGAACACAGAAGAACCGGCAAAATAGAGGTGCGGAAATATCGACATCGATGTTTTCAAAACATCGTAACCATCGATGGTTGCCGTTAAATCGATTCCAATTGTAGGTAATCGATGCAATGACCAGTCTGGTCACTTTAAGAAAGCACAAATAAGCTCAATTTATTGGCACTTTCCCTTTTTCAGAACCTTTCAGCAAAATTTATAGCTAGAAAAAAGCTAGAGTATATAAGTTCTTGATCTGCATCAATATTTTTTACTGTTGCAAGCAGGCTAAGTTTCAAAATTTGGACGGACCTAATCTTCAGTCTTTCTGCAAATGGTTAGTCGAGTCTGACTAAATAATAGCGATTGAAAATCGTTTTGCTGAGCTTAGAAATGATGCGCTATTTGGCTATAAGTGATGCACAAGGATTTGGATACCGGGCATCTCAAAGTCGAACATTGGACTGTTGATTTCTTATCATGAAAGTGGTATTGTTGCCATGTGTTTTTTGAAAGCTAACATTTCACCAACTTTGCTTGGTTAGTTATTTTGTATGTGTATTTGTATTTTTATTTGTATTATAATTCCCGCTAGCCGCTAATTTAAAATATATGCCGCCCCTGCTTATTAAAAATGCAAGATCTAGTGAGAAAATAGCTATATTGGCAGCACTGCTTGAAACATTTTCGATGTTACTATCGATAATACTATCGATGTTTTCAAAAATGGCGATGGAAATAAAATTAAAATAAATAAATTAATAAGGTGGAAGCTTTTGGGACGTTCCCAATTGTTTGCCAATTGTTTCGACTGATAAAAATAATTGTATCTGCTAATTTTTTTTCTCAAAACATCGATAGTAGAAAACATTGATAATATCGATTGTGCACCGATACTTTGCCACCACATCTGGTCACACTGTAGAACACGTACTCTTCTGAGAGAGCGCATCGGTTAAAACGAAATAAGCTTGGATTACACGATGACCCCGCGCCCAGAGTGACTGAGCAGCTCCACAACCGACCCTGGACAACCGTGTGTAGGCCCCTGGCTCCTCCGAAACCGCCCCTAACGATCTGCGTCCCTTTTTCAGGTTATGTCCGCTTGTGTACACTGCGAAGGGGAACCGAAGAAGCAACAGGAGCGGATTCCTAGCCCAAGAGAGCGCACATTCCACCGCCCGCCGCCGCCGCCGCCAGCATGATCACGGCCCTCTGCCTGCTGCTGGGCAAGCTGCTGTTCCTCCTGGTCGTCGGCTACGAGCTGCTGCAGCGCCTCCGCGACCGGCTGAATGCACTGGCCCGACGGTCATATGACCTCTGGCGCGGCGACGCAGCACGTGAGCTGCATGAGCGGCGCGTGCTCGCCGACTGCCGCTCCCAGCTGACCAAGACGCCGCAGCATTTGGTGCTCGTAATCTCGCCCAGCGACGGCTACGTGGATGCACTGCTCCTGAAGCGCATCTTCGGCTTTGCCCTGGACGTGGGCGTGAAGCATGTCAGTGTGTACGATAAGCGGACGAGGGGCAGCGGCTACGTGGAACTAGCCGAGCTGTGTCAGTCGGCCAGCGAGGATAGCGGTCGGTGCTTCAAGTGGCCACCAAGTCCAGGCAAGCCGGAGAGTGAGTCGAGAAACGGACAAAAGACAAATGGTTATGCGAACGGTGCAAGCGGTGCGCATTTCCCCCCGCAGCTGCAGGTGAGTGTGTGCCGGCAAGCGGGAACTGATAAGAGGGGGACGACGGCAATGGAGATAACGAATGAAGAAATACCCTAAAAAGGGAGTTTAGGCTGATACATTTTTATTTGTAACAGGGAAAGGTGTCGATCCGATAGAACGTCTAAAAGAATGCTTTAGAAACATTTTAAAAATAATTATCCACTCTACAATCAATTTATAACATAAAATATTTAATTAAAATATTTTTGGATACCCTTTCAATTCATTTTATAATTTAAAATTTATTAAATGTAAAGGAATATAAGCTACCTGCCAAAAGAAATTCCCGAAAATACATCAAAACTTTAATTCAAAACTTTATCTCCATTTAAACTCAATAAAAATGTTTCATTTTAAAATGAAATAAGATTATTTTTAGAATCGAAAAATAACTTTTATTTTATAATTTGAATTAAAATATTTATAATTGGTATGATCCCTGACCTTTTATACTTTAAAGTATTTATTTTTATTCAGTTTACATTGTTTTTATTGAACAATATTACCTTATAAACATGTCATTGATCTATATATTGATACTGTATCGATATTTGACGCGTATACCGATATACAAAACTATGCATTATCGTAACGATATACATATTTGCCATAAATCGATATTCTGTTTCATATATCGGATCAATGTCAAAATTGGAAATAAAATATAAAGAGGTTATACAAAATTTTGTTCTAAAAATTTTTTAAATAGGTAGAAAAATATAGGAACTTAAATATGTCCGATTTTTTTTCGATAATATCGATATTTTAAACAATATTTAAATCAAATTTGATTACTAAGTCTTTTCCGAAATAAGCTTAATAATATGTTCAATGATTTTAGAGGCAATCTCTATCTAGTTTCGAGCCAAACAACTCAATATACAAGTCATTACAACGCTCATTCAAATCAATAACAATTATGATAAGATTTTGATTTCCTATCGGTTCCTTGTGAACTTCGTATTTGACGCATTGGTCAAAGTACATGATTCTTAATAGTTTTTTTTAATAAAGCTGTATGAATCTTGTTAAGAAATACAAGCACTACAGATGGAGAATAATCGAAGTTTTCGATGTTTTCATATGAGCAAATCGGTTTTAAATCGATTAAAATCGATGTTTCTCCACCTGTAACAAGCACCCCTTTAAGATTGTTTTAAGATGTAGAGAATATAGGGAAAATTCTTTATCTATGCGTGTAGAATATATTCGTTTATACGTTATTATCCACACTGGGATATATAGTATATATTTTTTATTATTTTCATTACGATCCCTAAATTTATATTCCCCATAAAAACAGAAGCCCCCTTCGGGAAGTGTACATATCTTAAGAAATTCCCGGAACTAATCGTTGTCTTATCAGTTTCTAATTGAGTTTCTTTTTTTTTTTGGCTTTTCCGTCTTTGCAGCTCTATCAAATCGGTGAATCCGATAGCCATGCCCTCATAGCCGACGTGTGTCGGGAGCTATATGAGGAGAGGGAGTCGCCTTTGGTGCAGAACCTACTTAGCCAAAAGCGCGAAGCGCTCACCGAGCAGATCAGTGGCCTGCTGACCAAGCGGCTGGGCTTTGTGGCCCCCGAACCGGAGCTGGGCATTGTGTTTGCGCGCCAGACATGCACCTTCGGCCTGCTGCCTTGGCATGTGCGCTTCACCGAGTTCCACACGCATCCCAGCGGACGGTACTTTGACGTGGAGACGTTCGCCAGCATCCTGTGCAAGTACTCGCGGTGCGAACAGCGCTGGGGAAAGTAGGAGCGGGGCGGGGCGGGCAGTGAAACCCTTATAAATATATTAACTAGTTACCTTAACTTTTATGTAAATTATCGCCAGGAATTCCTTTAGTACTTAAGAGAAAAAAAAACCACAAAAGTGTATTGTTCATAATGAAGTGTGTGTATGTATTCGGGGGCAGGATATTTTGGGATTCAAGATCGTTATGTTTACATGTAAGTGGGCAGACTTAGGGGCTATGGTTAGAAGTATTGTATTTTGTTCATTTCGAGGGGGAGTCCTCTCTGGCTCCTGCTTGCGCCTCCTACTCTCTCTCCGGCTCCACGTGACGCTTGGACAGCAGATTGACATCGGTGAGATACTTGTTCTTGTCAATGTTATGGGGCCCCGGACCCGTGGGCATTCGCTCGTGCAGCAGATGGAAGGAATTGCGCAGATCCTCGAGGGAATCGGCCAGGCCCTTCTTGATGTTGGCAAATTCGCTGGACATCAGCGACAGCTTGCCCAGCAGGTAGTTAAGGTTCTCGTCCATATCGATCATGTGCTTCTTGGTCTCCTCCACCTTGCCGCCGAGACCCATCATCGTGGCCAGAGTGCTGTTGATGTAGCCATCGGATGCGGACTGGATGACGCCCAGCATCTCGCGGCTCTGGCTGATCTCGTTGGCCATGATCTCAATGCGATGCCAGACCTGGCTGAGCTCCGTGTCCAGGAGTCCGCTGAGGTTCTTGTTCGCCTCCTGCTGCGTGCTTACAATGGCTCCGTCCAGAGCGGTGAAGCGCTCCTTTAGCAGTTCGGTCAAGTGGGTAACCTGCTCACCCAGCAGCTTACCCACGCGCTGCACCACATTCAGTGTGCCGAACTCCACCTTGCGCTGTGTGTCCAGAACCACCTCCGAGTTGGTCATCATGATGTTGTTGAATTTACCCAGAGCCTCCAGTCCCTCGGTCAGTTTGCTGTTGCTCTCGTTGGCCGAGGCCAGGTACTTGTTAAGAGTTTCCACGTCGGTGGTGAGCTGGCGGACGTCCGCCTGTATGTTGGCCTCCGTCTGCTGCAGGCGCTCCGTGGTCTCCCTCAGGGCTTTATGTGGGAAAAGAAAGGGTTATTGCTTTTTAGAGTTAAAATCATAGAAATAATGCCTGTTACCCACCCGATTTTTGTTCCACCGAGCTCTCCATCTTCAGCTGCGCCAAGGCATTCAGCGTGTCGTTATTCAGCTCCTGGATAAAGGTTCGATCCTTCTCGTTCAGACCCACGGGATCAGCAGGACGCTGAGCATTCTCGCTTAACTGCGTCACCTTTCCGCCCAGGGAATTCAGACTCTGCAAGATCTGGGCCTCAAACTCATTGTTCTTGGGTGGAGCAGCAGTAGTCACAGCCGCTGCGGCTGCCGCCGAGTGCTGCTGCAGCTTGGCCTCAATCTGAGCCAACAGCTCCTGACCCTTGGGCAGGGTCTCGAAGTTCTGCTGGGTCTGCACGGCCGCCTTCTGGCTGCTCTCCTTGAGCGCAGCCACGCTGGCTGAGAGTTTCTGGATCTCCTCTAGGAGTTGCTTGTTGACGCGCTGCTGCTCCTCCAGGAACTCCTTGGGAATGCCGGGTGCTGGAGCCGGAGCGGCAATCAGCTTGGAACTGACCGGTGGTCGCTTGAAGCACTCGTCGTTCTCGCGCATCCACTTGAACATGTGCTCGGTGGCCTGGCTGAATCGGTCCGACTGAGTGTTGTACTTTTCCTCTTGCTAAGGGTTTAGTTTTGAAAAATATTTATACATTTTAAATATTCCAAAATCATATATGATTTTATTAAAAATTACACGGGTGCCGAATTGTATAACAAAATTAAAAGTGATTAAAACTACTTAACCCTCATTGGCATTCCCGATATCATTGGGAAAGTCAATGTTATTGTAATATCATTTTATTAATAACTGCATTAAATTTCCAATTATTTCACATTACTTTAAATTTAAATATTTCTAAATACAGAATATTCTACCAATTTGAAATTAATTAAAATTGTGCCCAAATGTATGCTACTATAAATACTTTAAACTCTTTAAATTATGAAATTGATGAGGATTTTAAATTAATTTAAAAAAGTATGTTGTCGAATTTTAAACATTAAAATCTGAGTCAATTTCAGTGGTACCACAGATAATGTTTGAGAGCTAAGGGGCTGTCCATATATTACGTAATCACGTTTTTGGCGATTTTCGACCCTATCCGCCCCTATGTAATCAAAAGTTATCATTGAAAGAACCTCCTCTCCCTATGATTACGTAATCATACATACAATTTTTCTAAAACTAAATAATAAAAATGATTTTCTATTAAATATATTTTGATATTAAATGATTACGTAATCATTGTTCTAGACCCCCCACTCCCTAAGTAATCAAACATAATCATATCACTGACCCCCTCCCCCCTAAGGTGATTACGTACATAATATAAGACAGATCCTAAAGTATAAATTAAAAGTATAAATCAAAATTCAGAGAAAAATTGTTTTCTTTTGTATGTTAAGATATTATGTAGTCTACTTTTAGAGCGAGATAACAGCAATTTTAAAACCACAGCATTTTCTGTGGCGTCCCTGTTGGGAACAGGGAAATGAACTTGATTGTAATACATTTCCATTCAAAACCGCTTTTATATACTTTTAAATACTTGCACTTTACTTTAAATACTTTAAATACTTTAAATACACCAATTTGTGTAAATTTTCAATAATTTACAATAGTTTCAAAAAGTATCCTATGCAATTTTAAGCTTCAGTGACTCCCCGTAGTATCCTTGATAGAAATGAGAAAACTTCTTTGCATTTAAAGCGTTTAAAATTCCAGATAGATAAATGCTTAAAATATTTTTAATTTATAAAATTGGTACCAATTTTAAATCAATTAAAATTGTGTTCAAAAGTATGCTATATTTTTTTAACCCGAAAATCTAAGGTGATTTCAATGACTTCAAATGGATTTTAATATAACTAAAGAAATACATTTATAAATATTTATATGTGACTTACTGTTATGAGCATAGTCTCTATCTGAGAGACCCGCTCGTCCAGTCGCCCAAAGATCCCATTGATCGGCTCCAGGCTCTTCTGGCCCTTCTGCAGCGTCGCCATTCCCTTCTTCAGCAACTCTCCCAGTGCCCGCTCGCGATGCTCGTGTCGCTCCAACTTATTGTCCAGCTGGTTGTAGGAGTAGATCAGCGACTGGATGGTGCCACGCAGCTCCTCGTTGCTGCAAGGAGACGGGGGACACGGAGTTTTGCTTAAAATTAGCCTCGCTCTAGGTCATTAATCATCGGCAGTGGGCAGGCTGGAGTGGGATGCGCAATGCAAACGGGACCACCACCAACCAGTGCGTCGTCTGTGCATCTATAAATATTGAGGGGCGCGATCGCGATCAGGGGGAGTGGTGGTGGTGGCCCGGCTCTCTCTCAGGGTCAGGAACCCTATTTCTAATCCAAAAGCTGTTTGTGTGAAGTGCATGGCGGGTGCCGACGGATAAGAGCATGGCCATAGGGGAAGCAGACAACACATGCCGCTCTATCCCACACCAAAAGCACCCTCCTCAGTTCTCAGTTCCCAGTTCCCAGTCCCATTTGCATGAAGTGTGCACTAAAACATGGATGCTCCGAAAATAAACAAACAAATAAGCGGAACAGCCAACATCTTGGCTTCCCTTTGAAGGCATTAGTCATTAGTGGATGTGGATGTGGATGTGGATGAGGCTGTGCATGCGATGCAGATGCATCCATCCGATGGCCAGGCGCCGACCGACACAACAGCAGTCAGTTTGATGTCTTACACATTTCGCTGAAAACTCCCAGATAGGATAGGAATAGACGGCACCACTCTGGCTCTGGGAGCCAAGTGCGAACGAATGTGTGACATGTGTCCAAAGCCATAAAAAGAGGAGTGCTAGAACATGTGCATATGTTAGTGTAGTTCCTTTGAATCGCCAGAGATTGGGGCGAGGGCGAGTGCACCACTCGGAAAGTTTGAGCATCCAATTACCACCGCCCTTGCATGAGGGAGATATGATCGCAGATTTATAGTTCCCCATCCCGAGTATCTCACTTAATGTAATTGGACTCTTAAAACTTGTTCATTTTATTTGTTTTACATCTAAATGGGATCGTATTTAATTGGTTTTCTCTTGATTTTCATAGAATTTTGCAGGAAAATATTCAAATGAAGTGGGAAAAGGAAAAGGAAGTTGGGGAACTACACGGAATTGTGGGTATTTTATGAAGCTTATTATATATTTAAGGTTTTTGAACTACAAAAGTAAATCTAACTATGAAGACCTACGATTTTTAATCCAGGGACCTGATCCTTGCACACCTACCAATCATCCCTTTGCATATTTAAATACATTTATATCAGTGGTCCATGTGAGTTACATCAAAAAGGAAAAATAAGTTGGGGAACTAAACGGAAATATGGATATTTTTATATATTTTATTTTATCTTTGTTGTTATTTAAGGTATTTGAACTACAAAAGTGGCTCTAACTATGAAGACCTAAGATTTTTAAGCCCGGAACCTGAAGCTCGCAGATTTTGTTCCCTTTGCATAATTATATGCATTTATATCAGCTGTCCATTACAGTTACATTAAAAAGGAAAAAAAGTTGGTAATATATATTTGTAAAAAGATTATTAAATCTAACTATAAACATTTTTGTTATTTAAAGTTGGTAGTTAACAAAAATAAATCTAAATATGAAGACCTAAGATTTGTAAGCCTGGGAACTGAAGCTTGCAGATCTAGAGTATACCCTTTATGTGCATTTATATCAGTAGTCCGCAGAGGAAGTTGTACTTTAATGTATTTTAACTACAAAATGGATCTAACAATGAAGACTTGAGGTTTTTTAATCCAGCAACCTGCAGCTTCCAGATATCCCTTTGCATATCTATGTATAAGCATTTATATCAGTGGGCCGCACCATTACAATAACGTCTCAACATTGCAATTGTGTACAATTGTACAGAGTACACTATTTAGAGATAAGAAAGAAATAGCTACATATCTTATATAAAATAGAAAAATTGAGATGAGAAAGAAATAGCTAACATGTTTTGTAATATGGATAGAAAAATAGCTATAACTTGAAACAGAGCTAAGTATTTAACTCTAGAAAAGGCTAGATGTAGCTTTAAAATTCCAAGTTGAAGGCACTAATACCTTCATTCTCTTTTGTCCAAAGAGTGCGTGTGGAGGCAAAGTCAGGACAGGGACGTGACCCGTGGACCACTGATTTATATAGAAAGTAAGCCATATATTCAAGGAACTGGACCACCATTATTAATTAAGTCGGTCGATCTAGTTTACTTACGTGACTGGCCCTGCGGCAATTGTCTGCC
Organism: Drosophila baimaii; assembly: GCA_018874675.1. Taxonomy (NCBI): domain Eukaryota; kingdom Metazoa; phylum Arthropoda; class Insecta; order Diptera; family Drosophilidae; genus Drosophila; species Drosophila baimaii. The sequence goes on along the minus strand of JAEIIU010057447.1, from coordinate 52,859 downwards.
ATTGAGCGACTGCAATTAGAGCCAGGAATACTAATTGGAGTGTCCGACTTCTCTCGCCCATGATGGTGCGTATGGTGCAGTGCAGTGCGTTTCGTCGGTATAAGGCGATCCGATCTTTAATTAGGAGACCGTTGCTAGGCAAATCCAATGCGTGATCTGTGGATTATCGAACGGAAACTGAATCAATGGATATATGAATATAAATTGGCATGTAAAATTGCAATGGCGTCAGTGGTGTTTCCTCCTGGCCTGGTATTACATCAACATATATTTTTTTGTTTATAACAAATAACTATAAACTAATAAACAAACCAAAATTGATGGCACGTCTTTATGGGGGATTGCAAACAAATAAGAAAGAACTGCCACTGATTTGCAACAACTGAAACAACTGCAAACAAAGCAAAGCAAATTGGTTCCTTGTCCATTGTGTGGCTAGACCTCGCTGAATATATGTTTATATAGAGCGCCATATAATCGGCGATATTGTTCTTGCGGCGATAAACAAATGACGCAAAAGTATCCACTGGACGGAGTGCAGTCAGTCGTGCCAGATTCTCCTTCAAAAGGGAGAGGAAGTGATGCATTTGGGGAAATTGGGTCAGAAATATGCGAATTGAAATTTACGAGCTCAAAAAAAGACATTAACAGTCCGAGTTAATGATTCGAGAATTGAAAATGCCTATAAAGAGAACGTGAAGGCGAACGACAACGAGAACCTGAACCTACTTTCTTGATTGATAAGGATGCTGGCCTGGGTTAAAGGTTGATAAATTGTGATCGTTGTTAGGTGTATATAATAAGCAAGTTGTTTTATATTTAATTAGATGTTTGTGGTCCTCGCAAGTAATTAAAAAATATACTCACTTTTCTATTAAATATTGTATATTCTATGAGTGGAGTCGGGCACAAACACTGTGGGGAATCACTTGGTTTTATTTTCGGAGCACTACTATTACTGAACGTCCTCACTGCTCGAGTTCAGAACGATGAATGATTCTGGCGTCTAGTCCAGAGGGGATGTGGATCCGATCCACTCTCTTCCATTCTGCACTTTTCTCAGCGGCTGGAGAGCGTGGCGGCATCTCTCGTATATGTTTTTAATAAAATGTAATTAAAAGCCAGATGAGAGGATGATGAGTTCCCGCATCACACCCAGTCGTCGACAGTCGAATCAAAATTCAATTTATTCTAATACAAAACCATTGAGTGCAAACACAATGCAAACAAATGATATGGGTGCCGAACTTTAGATGCTTTTGCGGCGAAATCAAGACAATTAAAGTTTCGAATATGATGCATCCCGAATCGATTGATTGAGCTGCCCAGCGGCCCCAATTTAATTTAATTTATACAGGCGCCAGCTCCAAAAATATCAATCAGAGCAAAGAGTCCATTGAAAAATCGCTGGAAGATTTTGGGAGATTTTAAATTAGAATTTAATGATCCGAAAATTAAATACTTTTCATTATTAATTTCTGAATAAAAGTCTGCTTAAAAGTAGACTCTTTAATGGTTTGATATTTGTTAGATTCTTACGGAAATTTACTAAATCTTATCAGTTTTTTATCAATACTATCATATCAATATCATATCTAGACAAGTAAGAACAAAAACTGCTGGACTATGGGATACCCGGTACTTAAATCTTTGTGCATCAAGTTAAAAAAGAAATCCGTTTGTCAGTGACAAGTCCAGCCCAAGTGGCCTTTGACGCAATTCTTTCCAAGACTCTCCAATCTCCAAAAAAATTTAAAAAAAAACACAATTTTTTGTGATTGCCCTATCTGGAAACCATGGTTCGAGACTCTACTAACCATCTGAGACGAGTCTGAGGGCGAGATAGAGATGGAATAACTTTATTGTGAAATAACTCCCATGTTTATTATTATTTATTTGCTAACATTTTTGTATGTATTACATATCTCTTTATTGTTTTATGGAACTCAATACTACCCAGCCAGCATTTGGAAGTTCGTTTTTAGAAGAAACACCTAGACGAGTCATTTTTGATTCGTTGAACTGAATAAAAAAATATTCATTTTATGGGTAACGCGAAACTGACTTGAAAATAACTCAAAAATGAGTCGTAAATGGTCGAAAAATATGATTCATGATAAAAAAAAAAAAATTCTCGAAAAAGATGCAAATTCGAGTAAAATTTGACTCCAAAACGAGTATCTTTTGCTATGAAAATTGACGAGTCTTAAAATAAGAATGTTGTCAATTTTGTTAGGTCTAGCTCTTATAGTCCCTGATATCGGTTTTTTTTTCTGACCAAGGGGCAGACGGACGGACGGATATGTCTAAATCGGCTCTCCTGGTAATGCCAATACAGAAATTATATACCGGAAACGCCTACTTTTTTGCCACTTACATACATTATCGGTGGGCACTAAATTATACAATATTCTGGGAATAAAATATATAATAGTTCATAGAGATGTCCCATGTACATACTATGACATATTATAAATAAAATAATATACATAGTCTGACTGTAATTTTACATTAAAGGCGAACAGAATATAAAACAAATATATGTATATATGTATATAAAAAAAAAACAAAAAAATTATATCTTTCTTGTTAATTCGTATAGTTTAATTTTGATTTAAGATGTTAAATTATTTAAAATCATGTACTTTTCATTTAGGGACAACATAATATTTTTTAATATTTAATATTTTTAATTTCCCGCCACCTCATAAAACGGGAATTCACATGGAACTACAAGAATGATGCTGCCTGGTGAATGGCATTTCAGCTGGAGCGAAAGAAGAAGAGGCATTAAAAACAAAACTTTGCCGGAAAACATAAACCTTTAATTTCTAGATATTTAAAGACACCAGAAATGCCCACCCTGATAGCGCTGGATGCATCGCTATCGATGCTGCGTCCCGTTCCAGGGCGAAATGAGCACACATACCAATCGCTGGCCATCAAGGGCATCCAGCATCTGCTGGACAATCTCTCGGCGGCGGGCAAGCTGGAGCACCTGGCCCTGCTCTCGTACACCACGACGGCGGAACTAAAGGTGGATTTCACCAGGGACTACGACCAGATCCGGCAGGCGGTCAAGAAGGTGGAGGCGGTGGACAAGGCTTGCCTCATGAGCATGCTCAAGGCGGCCGTCTCCATCATGTCCACCTGGGGTTCCCAGAACATCCTGCAACTGGTGGTTTTCACAGACTGCGGCCTGGGCTTTGGCAGCACCTCGGTCTCTGGCTTCCTGGATGCCATCGAGGCCAACGAAGCGGACTCGGATTTCGCCTGGCTAAAGACGCTAGCCAACTACAATGTGAACTTTATCTGCCTGGGACTGCATGGCGATCATTACTTCACCAGGGGATTGGCTGTGTATCAGCAGCTGTTGGACAAGGCAGGATTGAAGGGTGAGTCCAGGCGGATTCTAGCTTTATATTCCAGGCTAATCTCTCTCAACCTTCTCCAGGTCAGCTTTTCCAGACAAAGCCAGCGAAGAACGCCGAGGCGGCGGAAGGTAATCCCAATCCCAACCCAAATCCCAGTCACAAAAGCGAACTGGGACGCACCACCGTCTTCGAGCTCATTGAGCGCCTGTGCGAGACGAGCTACAAATCCACGGAGGTGACTCTCAGATGCGGCAGCTACTTCCGCATGGAGGCGCCCGTATTGCTCTGGCCACCCACTGCTCCCTATGAACAGCCATCGCTGGTCTTTGGCCGGGAACCCACGCTGCGACACATCGATCAAAGGATTGAGGTGTGCGGCTTCCTTGCCCTCTCCGACATCGGTTCCCCGGCCACCCTGAGCCGCCATTGGGTGCTGCCCAAGGTGGAGCGGGAGAAGAGCGGCGGCAGTCGGCGATCTGGAGGCGTGGCTGCGGCCGCCAAGCCACCAAAACTCAACCTGGACACCAACAATCCTAACTACGAGCTGGAGAAGCTGGAAACGGACATACGCGACTTCTATGCCAAGGATCCCAAGGACACCGAGGAGAGTGGCGATGATGCGGATGTCACCATTGTGGTCAAGCATTCCTCTGGCCCCCAGACGGAGCAGCAGAAGGAGAACCTCTGTGTCCTGCTTCATGGTGCCCTCAAAATGGAGAACATGGCTGCCCTGGTCCAGGTGTCGGAGAAGTGGTACGGCTTCATCTATGCCTTTACCGACGGCAAGAAGAAGTCCAATCTAATGCTGAACATCCTGCCGCCGGGCACCAATGTGATACCCTGGGTCGGTGACCTGGAACTACTGGGATTCCCCGAGGATATGGCACCCGGCGAATCGGCCAGTTTTCCGGTGCGTGCCGATCGGCGATCCTATTCCCAGAGCAGTGTGGTGTGGATACGACAGGCGAGCCTCCAGTCGGATGTCCAGAAGGTCCTGCGGCATGCCAAGAAGATGCCGGACAAGACGCAGAATTTCTACAAGGAACTCAATCGGATACGACGGGCCGCCTTGGCCCTGGGATTCGTGGAGCTGCTGGAGGCTCTGGCCATGCTGCTGGAGAAGGAGTGCGCCCACCTCACCCTGAACGGAGCCAGCAACGAGTGCACCATCCAGCTGCAGCACGCGGCCACGGAGCTGCGAAAAACCTCGAATAGGGATATTAAGTCGACGATTGTGCCGCTGCAGAAGGTGGGCGGTGCTCCCGATGCAGGCAGCACAGCTGCCGCGGCCCCGGCTCCTGGTTATATGTATTAAAATGAATATTATAATTATATTTTTCTTTTTACAAAAGTTTTGCTTTGCATTTTTTGGGAACTGAAGCGGGAAATGTGGTTTTTTAAGTGAAATAGGGTTATCAAATGTGTAAAATTTAAAATGTTCTTTAAATATATTATTAGTTTAATGCATTTTAATGTTAAATTTACTTAAAATAATGCCTAAATAATGAAATATTCCTTTTAAAATGTAACGCATCGTTCGCTATCTAGCCAACACTGCATCCGTTTGCATTTCCCAACACTTAACAACAATTAGTAGATATCAAAATATATTTCAGAAAAATATCGATATTCGATATATCACGTAATAAAAATATCACGATATAAATATTTATTTTTATTCAAAAAATATCGATATATTGATATTTTGATATATTTCTCAACCCTATTTTTGTCAATAAAAAAAGAAACAAAAAAATAATGGGAGGTCCCGAATTACCCACAGATCCTGGCAACGAGATGTTTCCAACCCCGGCGGTTGACCATCCACATATTGGCTCGCAGAGCGACGAGGATGATGACGACTCGGATGGGTACGATGGCTACCAACCATTGGCCATGGATGAGAACGATGGAGCAGCGGACACCGCTGTTTCCTCCGCCGCAGAACCGGAAGCGGCGTCCGCGCCAGATAACGATGAAGACATCGACCTTATGACAGCGCCAGTCACCCACGGCGATCCCAATATGCCGCCAATTGAGTCGGCGGATGTGGAAATCGAGCGGCAAGTGTGGAATGAGCCCAGGCCCAAGGAGCTGCAAATGGAGCTGGATAAGACGCGGACAGAACAGGTTACAGAACCATTAAAAGGATCTACTTTAAAGCCGCTATAAGATGTTGCTTCCTTTCAGATCCTTAAGGCCATGTCCAACATAACTTTGCCTAACATCACGGTTCCGGATTGGGCCAAAGGCGTGCCCGAGGAGCGCTGGAAAGTTGAGCTGTTGGATCGAATTAACAACCGGCAACATTCAACGGGAGATTCCCCATCAGCGGACAAGCCACAGCATTCCAAATCTCATATAGATTAGCTTGTATATTCTGTTTAATTATAAATAATATTCTATATATATATAAATTAGCCTCAGTACAAAAAAATTAATTTTTGTTCGAAAATGCTGGAGCTTTTATTGCATTTAGCTTTTGTCCTGCTGCCAATCACAGTTTCAAGAAGCTGCTCCTCGGTGCCATCTCTAAAATATCAGCATTTTACATATCATGTGTTTATTGTTTACTATTTTTGTGCACTAGTTACCCTGTTAAATTCCACTAGTTGATTGGCAGAGGAAAGAAATTTAAAATCGTTTAAGCATTTTTCGTGCCAAATTCACCAGTTCAGGTGAGTATTTCTGTGTTAAATATCTCAAATAAAGGTATTACAACTTTAAAGGGTAATTAAATAATATTTTATTTGTACTTTTCAACTCATTTCCATAACATTTAGCTTTTGTCCTGCTGCCAATCACAGTTTCAAGAAGCTGTTCCCAGGTGTCATCTCTGAAATGTCACAGCATTTTACATATCATGTGTTTATTGTTTACTATTTTTGTGCACTAGCCACCCTGTTAAATTCCACTAGTTGAATGACGGAGGAAAAAAGTTAAGAAATCGTTTAAACATTTTACGTGCACAAATTCACCAGTTCAGGTGAATATTTCTGTGTTAAATATGTCAAATAAAGGTATTACAACTTTAAAGGGTAATTAAATCATATTTTATTTGTACTTTTCAACTCATTTCCATCACATTTAGCTTTTGTCCTGCTGCCAATCACAGTTTCAAGAAGCTGTTCCCAGGTGTCATCTCTGAAATGTCACAGCATTTTACATATCATGTGTTTATTGTTTACTATTTTTGTGCACTAGCCACCCTGTTAAATTCCACTAGTTGATTGGCAGAGGAAAGAAATTTAAAAATAGTCTAAACATTTTACTTCACCAGTTTAGGTGAATATTTTTGTGTTAAATATCTCAAATAAAGGTATTAAGACTTTAAAAAGTAATTAAATCTTATTTTATTTGTTCTTTACAATAAATATCCATAACATTCAGCTTTTGTCCTGCTGCCAGTCACTACATTTGTGAACTGCTCCTAGGCTGGCATCTCTAATGGAATTTGTAGGGAACTGTTTACGCTTACACGTCGTTTACTTGAAATCCATTGGATTAATTTGAAACTATGGAGGGTTCGGAAGGAACTTCCATTAACCATATATCTATGGCTCGAGAGGAGGCTCCCCCGGAGCCGAATGACACTATCACCTCCAAGAATACCAAGCCGTGGGTATCAAAATAGGTTTTGTTGTGGAAAAATTATAGTTTGAACCATTTTTTGTTTTAGGAAAACAAGCCCAATGGAGGAGGAATCAGTGGAGGAAGCTCCTCAGTTCCACTGTCAACTCATAAAAAAGGAAATCGAAGAAGATCAGTGTGTGGAACAGGAGGTGTCTCAAACAGAGCCGTTACCAGGCTACGTAAAGACAGAAGTCATGGAGGAGGAGGAGAATTCTCGGGAAAGCGGTGAAATCTACTTTTACCAACTGGATGATCCTGTCAAGAAGGAACTAATCGAAGAGGAAGTACAGGGAACAGAGGAAATATATACATACCAGTACATAGATAATGGAAAGAATGAAGTAAAAGAAGAGGATGCAGCAGAGGAAAAGCAGGATGATCACTTCCAGTGCCAGGTGAAAAACGAGCCACTTGAAGAAGAGCTATCCGAGGAGGAAATCGAGCAATATGATTGCCAGGTAAAGAGCGAGGAGATGGAGGACGACTTACTGGAAGATGAAGAAGGTTACGATGAGACTGAGGAGGCTGAGGAAGGCGAGGAGACAGCTGAAGATGAGAACTGTGATAAGGATGATGATGCGGATCTGCCGCACAAGTGTCCCCATTGCCCGAAGGGATTTCGGCTTTCCACTCAGCTCAAAATCCACATTCGCGGACACACCGGCGACAGCCCGCACAAGTGTACAAACTGCTCCAAGACCTTTGGCACAGCGGCACACCTCAACAGGCACTGCCGATCCCACACCGGAGAGCGACCCTTCGAGTGCTCGGACTGCCAGAAGGCCTTCACCGCTCTCTATCACCTCAAGGTGCACCAGCGCACGCACACGGGTGAGCGGCCTTACCAGTGCCCGCACTGCCCAAAGACCTTCATAGTGAAGGATAACCTGCGGAATCATGTACGCACCCACTTCGAGGATCGGCCGTTCAAGTGCCCGCAATGCCCCAAGGCCTTCAAGGTGAAGCACAACCTCAAGATGCACACGCGCACCCACTCGGGCGAGAAACCCTTCAGCTGTCCCCACTGCTCCAAGGCCTTTACGGGTGAGCCGTATCTCAAAGTTCACATCCGAACGCATACGGGCGAAAAGCCCTACAGTTGCTCCATCTGCCCCAGGTCGTTCATCAGCAGGCAGTGCCTGCAAGTCCACTTCCGCACCCACTCCGGCGAGCGACCCTACAAGTGCTCCTTTTGTCCCAAGTCCTTTGCCAAGCACTCGGGGCTGACCGAACATGTTCGCATCCATACGGGCGAACGGCCGTATGACTGTTCTGCCTGCCCCAAGTCCTTCATCACAAACCAGGACCTGAAGCGCCACATGCGAATGCACACGGGAGAGCGACCCTTCAAGTGTACCCTCTGTCCCAGTTCCTATACCCAAAACTATTCCCTGGTCTCGCACATGCGAACGCACACGGGCGAGAGACCCTACAAGTGCACCGAGTGCCCCAAGGATTTCCAGTATCAAACCAGCCTGGAGTGCCACATGCAGACGCACTTTGGGGTAAGACCCTACCAGTGCACAGAGTGCACCAAGAGATTCGTAACGAGCTCAAATCTGGCGAGGCACGTCAAGAATAAGCACTGGAATTGATCAGTGGGTGAAGCTTCTCTTGGGAAAATTACTTGGTGAGTAATACCAAAGACGCTAGACGCTACTAAGATGAGTAACGACCATACATTGCCATATGTTAGCAAATTTTCTGCTCCTGTCGAAAATTGCATTCTCTCCGCTCTCCCAAAGCTGAGAGCGTAAAAACCTATGAATAGAATGTGCGTACAGATTTAGAATGCGTGAAAATACGCGAGAATACACATGCAGTTGTCGGCGAGAGCGACCGCCTCTAGAGCACGCTTTCTCTCTCTGGCTCCCTAGCAAGTGAGTCTGGACCCAGCGCTAGGTCCAGCAGGACAAATGTGTGAGCAAAAAAAATGTCCAGCGTCTTAGTAAATTAAGCGTCTTTGATAATACCAGACACTAGAATTACTAAGATGAGTAACGACCACACATTTGATTTGCTATATACGAGCCAATTTTTCAGTTTTCGGGCGAGCTCTCGCGCAGTCCCGCTCTCGCGCTGTCCTGCTCTTCAGCTCTCCCGCTCTGACAAAGTTGAGAGCATGGCATAACTATAGAAGCCTCGTCAAGAGAACTGCCCTCTTTTGAGGACTCTATTTGTGCCTTCGTTCGCTGTCTATCTCTTTCTGGCGCATGTCTCTGAATATATTTGTCTTCATCGGAGCTGATGAGGCTACCAAATATAGTTATGCCATGGAGAGCGCGCTCTGTAGCCGCTCACTCTCTGTCTCCATGGCAACCGCATACAGCGGCGGCCGACGACTGTGTGTGTGTGTGTGTACCGTATGGATTAGGCTGCATTGCTACAGCCTAAGCGAAAAATGCGTGTGCAAAAAAATTGTATGGCGTTCGGCGTCTTAGTACTTCTAGTGTCTTTGGTAAAACTCACTTCATCCGGATACCAGAGCCAGCTCTTGAAGGAACAAGGATAAGAAAGCACCCGAACACCTTTAGAATATCGTTTATAATTTTTATTTAGAAAAACGCTCTCCCATGCATAAAATTTTGACTGATACTTAGAGCCGTAAATGTGTTACGGAGATCCGGATATCCTAAAAGGCCGCCAGAAGGGCATTGCCCGCCGAGTTCAGCTTGCTAAAGTTCTCGCCCTGCGGTGTGCTGGACAACTCTCTCAGCTTATCCATTACGTAGTCCACGGACACCACCTGCGCGATGGTCTCCTGGCCGCAGCGAGTGGTAGTGAGGTTGCCAATGGCCTGCATGGAACGGTAGCAGGCCTCCAGGTCCTTGGCCCACTTGAGCAGCTCCACCACGCCAGAGGTGACCTCGTGGCACACCTCCGACTTGGCAGCGCCCACTGTCTGGGATATGGTCACGTTCAAGTAGAAGGTGGCCACTGCAATCTGGAGGTTGGCACTGCCAGCCTTGATTCCCCCAATGAGCTCGATAATCTGCGGCAGGCGGCTCTCTATCTGCTGCCTTCCGGTGGCGTGGCTCAGACTATTGGCCAAGCAACGCAGAACCATCAACTGATTGGCTGCCGAGCCGGCCAGTTGGGGCACCACGATGCCCAGGAAGCTGTGACTGTTGTTCAACACACTGAAGATGGCCTCGTTGCGGACGGCCAGGCGCAGGATGTCCAGCACGGGGAAGAGCATGGCCGCCGGCCACTTGAGGAGGATGATTAAGGCTTCCAACGAGGTCAAGTCCAGCTCGGGGGATTGCTCTGTGAGCTTAATGACAGCCAGCAGGACCTCGTCACCCACTTTGCCATCGGCGGGGGTCAACTTGTTATTGAACTCTCTAAAAAAAAGGGGAAAAAATATAATTAAGAAAGAGTTGGTTAAGTTTAAAAAATAAATTATAATTAAGAATTAATGTTAAATTCAATTTCCTTTAACTTACTTCATTTTCTCCAAGACTTTGTTGGCATCACAGGTGTCGAAGGTGCGGTAGCTGCTCACGGGAAAGTGCTTGTCGCCCGCCCGCACAAAGTTCACATCCACGCGCGACTGGGCACTGCTGTTGCTGGCCGTGGAGTAGCTGGAGGAGCCCGTGAAGGGATCCACATTGCCGCCGCTCTGCAAGTTGGCGTTGCTCGAACCCGGCACATACCGGGAGCCGCCCGTGAAGGGATCCTGGTAGCCAGTGGGCGCTTGAGCCTGAACCACAGGCGCCGCACCCTCTGAGTTTTTCACTATAAAATTGGCCACCTGATCGAGGTAGGCCTGCGGCAGTTCGTGGCGATGGATAAAGGCCTGGGCCGCCTGCCACGGGTCCTCGCCGCGGTTGTAGGGCAGCTTGATGGGTGGTTCCGTGTCCGAGATGTCCACATTGAACACAAAGTCATACTCCTTGCCCTCGTGCAGCTTTTTGCCGGATGTGGCCTGTGTGCCGCCAGTGGCGCCCGTGACATCGCCCACAAGATTCCAGTTGCCCATGTCCCAGCTGTAGCACTTGACGGAGCCATCCGGATGTCTCACCATCTTGGTTTGTCCCTCACGCGTACCATTCGAGAGCAGGGCCTCGGGACCTGCAAGACTGAGGCAATGCCTTTAGAAGAAATCTTTTAAAGAACAATTCCTGCTAAAGCTTACTCCGTTTTCTTGATTCCCCCAATTTCCTCGTTCATCTGTGACTTTCTCGTGGCAACGGCCAGATCAAAGGCCTTCAGGAGGCCCTCGCTCGCCTGGCGAGCCGGCTCCTGGCTAAAGACCCTTACCACACCATCGCTGCAGCCGGTGACAATGTCGCCGTTCTTCAGGCAGGCCACAGACCACACCGAAATCGCCGGATGCAGGATGGGGGCACCAAGCTCTGTGCCGGTGATGACATTCCACATGCGTAGCGTGCTATCTTCGCCGCAGGACACCACAACCTGATCGCCCAGAGCCTGATTCCGGGCCATTGCATAGATATAGTTGGTATGCCCGCTCATCTGGCGGACGCACTCGCCATCCTCGTTCCAGAAGAGCAGGATGGCGTCGTTGCCGCAGGAGAGCAGCGTGTTGGCCTCCAGGCCGATTACGCCGCGGACACAATCCGTGTGTCCCTTGAGCAGCCGCAGCTTCTCGCCCTTCTCGTTCCAGTAGTAGATGTTCTTGTCCGCTCCCCCGGTCACGTATTTCCGCTGCTCCGGCAGCGTGGTCACCGCCCAAACGGCCGCCTCATGGCCCTCCAGGGCAATGAAGGTCACATCACCCGTCTCGCTGATGCTCCACACCCGGGCCGTCTTGTCCCAGCTGCCGCTGATCAGGCTGCGGGGCTGCAGGGCACCGGCCAGAGCGCAGACAGTGGAGCCGTGACCCTTCAGGGTGAGCAAAGGCACAAATCCATTCTCCTGCTTGTAAATGCAAATGGTGGCGTCGTTGCTGGCCGTGCAGATCCACTGCTCCGACTCCAGGAAGTAGATGTACGAGATGAAGTTCTTGTGATCCTGCAGCGTCAGGCTCTCCAAGTACTCGTTTCTGGAAGGAGTGCTCTTAATAGCGACTAGTAAGAGGTTTAAGCCCAACACCGAACTCACCCGCTCGGCCGCCAGAGCTTCGCGCTCTTGTCCCGCGAGCCAGACACAATGACCTGACCCCCGCCGTCCGGAGCGCTGCCCGCCACGGCCACCGCTCGCACGTCCATGCTGTGGCCCAGCAGCTCGCAGCTCAGCTTGTAGTTGTCCAGCGATGGCTCCATGACTTGGTGTTTTTGGGGCTTAGAACTCCTCTCTCTGATCCCGGTTTCTTCGTTTAAAGGTGTTGTCCTTGCAAAATCGTTCGTAGCGGCGATAAAAATGCCACAAAAAAAGCCAACCAAACCGATTTGCCATTCACCGCGCGGGGCAGTGTTGCCAAAAATCTGCACACTCAGATAGTGGTGGGCAGATTCGAACCGCTTCAAGGTCAATAAACCGAGGGTTCCGATAGTTACGCGATTGACACAAATTCAACCTGAAAGGTGGGTATTGTGCTTGTTAAAATCAAATTATCCTAATAATTTGGAAACAGCTAAGAAGTTTAAGCAATATAATAATTCGGTTTTGTTGTATGATATTTTTTCACTCATTAATGATTACACTAGTTAACAACTTTCTTTCTTATCTTATCTTCTTCACAGAAGCTCCAAAGATTTTCAGACACGATTTAAAGAAGCTTTAAATGTTTTTCAATCAAGTGTATACCAAATAAAAATATATATTTTGCTTTAATCTAAAAAAAAAACAGGCTACTTCCCCTGAAAAACATTTTTGCGGCACAACTGACATTTGGATTATTTAATTTCATTGGTCATATCCTAGAATTTCCTTAACTCTGTTGGAAAAAAAATATCTCAAGTTATATTTACTATTTATTTATTAATTTATATTTAACAACTTTTTTATATATTTTTTAAATAAATAAAATAAAACAATAGAAAAAAATATAAGTTTTTTCACTTTCAGCGGCTATGTCTTTAAAAATTATCCGATGATAACAAGCGAAATATTTTTGGCATATATTTCCTTTCGGATGGTACAGAATGAGAATTTAGCTGCTCCAATTAGTTCAGCGTGTTGAGATTTCATATTTAGTTTGTAAAATTAATTTTAAAATTATATATTTCGATATTTTTTACTATCGATATCTCAAAAAATCTATCGTTTAATAAGTAACCTGGACTGTCATCTCTACGCTAAGAATTCGTATTGTTTACTTTTTTAGCAATGGGAGGGAAAAGTTATTACTGCGATTATTGTTGTTGTTTTATGAAAAACGACTTGAATGTACGAAAACTGCACAATAATGGCATTGCGCACACAATTGCCAAAGCCAATTATATGCGACGATATGAAGGTTGAATTATTTTGCACTACCCTGATATTCTACTATTATTTAATTAAGTTTAAATTATTTTAATGTAGATCCCAAAAAGATACTGGAGGAAGAGCGCCGGAAAAAGCAATGTAAAAGATACTTCAGTGGATACTGCAGATTCGAGTTGTATTGCAATTATTGTCATTATACCGAAAGGGAGTTAATGGAGTTGGAAAAAATAAGTAATAGTTATATTTTGTTTTTACTAAAGAATTCGTATAGCTATAACTTATATAATTTCAGTTATTAACCAAAAGAAGTCAGCCTTTCGTAAAAAGAAGAACAAAGCCAATAAATGGCCCTGGAAAACGTATTCTCAGGCGGAAACTCTACCACCTTCGTTGCAACCCATGGATTTAGCCAGGCTCAAGGAAACGAATTTCGAGTTAAGCTGGGGAGCTAATTAACTGCACTAAGACCTCAATAATATGTATTTATAATTACATAGATTATGAAAAATTAATGTCAAGTATTCAAAATGGCAGTAACTTTGTCCATGACCCGGGAAACCTTCAAGCTAATACGTAATATGCGAGCGTATTCGTAGTGGAACGATTTCGGGGAATGCCCGCTTAAGTTCTCCTCGTCCGGATCGGCGAGGTGGGCCAGCAGGAAATAGCAAAGGTGCTCTGTTCAAAAGATAAGATAAAAACGTAAATATTTGTTTGTACATATTAAACAAAGGAGATTAAAAGCAAACAACAACTTTCTTTGACTGCACGAGTCCGAAAAGTTCAAGTTTTGGGTCGTCATTTGCAATCACCAGGCGGTTTAATGGTGGTATACATAATGAGTTTGATTGCCTCACCTTGCTCCCCCTCGACGGCATAAAAAAGAGGCGTATTCCCCGCCCTAGCCTCCGTAAAATTAATCACGTTCGCCTTGAGCCGACGGTTCTTCAACTTGTGCCTATTCGACTCCAATCGATCGCAGGCCCGATCATAGTACTTGGCAAATGCCTTCTCGTCCCTTACTCCATCAGAGCTCGGAGCCTCAACTGCTCGCTGGTAGACCGCCTCCCCCAGGTCCCGCTGGTCTATTATATCGAATATTGCTTCAGCAATGAGGAACTGATTCTGACGCACTGCCAAATGCAGAGCTGTGTAACCGTCATCGTTGACCTCCAGCAGAAGATTCAGATCGATGCTACGCATCAGTATCCTAATGGACTCAATGTTTATATTGTTAATCACAGCCAGGTGGAGAGCCGTATTGGAGTTCTCGTAGATGTGATCGGTGAAGCAACCAGCACCCAAAATCAACGATGTAATCTCGGGATCCGTTTCGTTCGTCAATGCCAGCTGCAGGCAATCTTCGCCATCGTTGGTGAGCAGCTCATTGATGTCCAAATTGGCGTGGCGACAGGCAAAAATCTGACGCATCACACCATAATTGTCGTTGCGCAGTATTTCATCGTGGATGGGCCTGAAATTGTAAAATTATTTATAGATCGTTAAGTGATCTCATATCGCCGTAATAAAACTGAGATTATTAGGAACAAAATTATCAAATACTTACAGTAATCCCACCTCCGACATAATCTTAGCCTTCTTAAATACATCGGCCATTATTTTGAGGATCTTGTCTCTACTCAAACCATCATTTATATAGTCTTCTACCCGGTTGAGCTCTTGTTCATCGAAGGATACATCCGAGTAGCTAGAGTCTCGACGCTCTTGTGTAGCTTTTGGAACCCGATTTCCTCCATGTATGTTAGAAGGGCTCTGGAGAACATATTTAAAAAAAAAAAGAGATTTAATAGATTTAATTTTAATTAGATTTTTTTAACATAGATAATCTTATCTTAATAGTTTAGCTATGACAATGGCAAGTAACAGATGTACTTACAGATACCTCCGGCTTTTTCCGCTTTGTCACTGGCGTCAGCTGTTTCTCCTCGCGCTCCTGCAGCGCCATTTCAGCCGCCGATCTCTTGACCACCTGCGGCACGCAGGTATTTCGCTTTCTTCCCCGTTTCTTAGGAACTTTAATGGGCTGACCGGGTGACGCAATGGGAGTGGAAGTTGGACTGGGTTCACTGGAGGTTCCTGCTGGCGGCTTAGTCTCGACTGATTCATGTTTTATCGCAGGCTTTTCCTCGTATTTCGTGGGCATCTTATTGCTTATTGATATTGTGGCAGTCATAGTCCCGGTTTCCGTCTCTGTTTGCGTGGAGGCATCCACTTTTTGGGCTCCACAAGAGCACTGTTTACTTGGATGGGAGATAGTGGCCTTATCGCTATTACGCCCATTAATTGCGTCGATCACACGTTGGTGGAGAGCTTTATCGGGAATTCGCATGAGTAATTTGAAGATATCCTCGTAAATGGACTGGAAGGATTTGCGCTGCATGTAGGTGGCGGTGCTCAACTGAGCTATGGGCTTCGCAATTACACGGACAGGCGCTGGCTGCTGCTTCGCCAAGAGATCTCCGCTGGCGACTGCCTGGATGTGCTGCGACTTTGTTAATAAAACTTTCTTCATCGTTGCCTGCGTTATTCAACTGCTTCGGGTGATCCAATCGCTGTCCGATAAGCTGCCTCTGTTTGCAGTCGATTTAGGGGGAAGTCTAAGTTTAGATCGATACAAAACAATATAAGTTGGTTTTTCCCCAAGACACGCTGTACGGCAGTGTGGCGAAGCGACGGGCTATCGAGTTTCCCAACACTGATTTCTAGAGATGGGCGTTTTATTTACTGATTTCTTCACCTTTGTCTTCACCTTGTTTTTATTTGCTTATAATATAATTGGCCGTATTTAAGCGCCTTTAAAATTAATATTTGTATTAAATATTTTTTGTTCCATCTATATAGTTTTATTTATTTTTTTACTGTTTTTATTATGTAAGGGCTAGTCAGATAAAAATATTACGTTTTTAATTTGATTGGTATATTTAAACAAAGAACACTTTAAATAATAGAACTTTTGTATTAATATTCATTTTTTTATTGTTAATTTAATATGTAATTATTTTAAAATGTGTTTAACCTCTAAAATTCAAATTTACTTAATTTTATTTTAATACCTCTTCGTTTTTATGTTATATGAGGACTAAAATGGCTGACAATTATTATTGTCAAATTTAAATATAACATTTAACGATTTTTTTGATTTGATGTTTTTTTTTTAAATTTGATTTAATTTATCTCTAAAATTCAAATTAATTTAATTTTTATGTGCATTTATATAATTTGTTTATTAAAATCAAAGACAGTAATGTAGCAGTTATTTCATTCTGCAAAGACACGGTCAGATAAAAAACAAATCAAATTGGTTTTTAAAGTTCTTAAATTAAAAAAATTTCAATTTTTTAAATTTAATGTTTGGCATATTATTATCTTATTTTTTTTTAGAAATTTCTTTATATATTTTAATGTTTTCAGAACCTGATATCCATCTATCTATTATTTTCAAAGCGTGCCTTGGTGTCATCCCTAGTTTTACGGCACTTATCGATATCATATCATTATCATTCGCGGTGAATGACATAAAGGACCAGTATTCTTGAGAAAAAAAAGAGATACGGTCCGACATAAAGAGGCCGGGGGCTTAATAAACATAATTGGGTTATTGTGGGGCGTCGCGAGCCTTAAAACAGAGCCGTCGGGGCTTATATGTGTGCCGCGCTTACGGATAAACAATCAAAACTCGGTTATGGACTCGCGTAATCGACGCAGCTTCTCGGGGGGCAGTGGCAACGATGGCGGAGGTGGTGGTGGCGGCGGTGGGGGAAGGGGCAACAATAGCACCGCCTACTACAACAGATCCCGCTCCCGTTTCAGCAGATCCCGCTCCCGGTCACGGTAAAAATAATACGAGGTCCATGCTCCATACACATACACATACATACTTATTCGCTTTGTTATTCCCAGTGAGCGCAATCGTGGTTTTGGTGGTGGAGGAGGAGGCGGCGGCGGCGGCTTTAGGCACCGGAATTCTCGCTCAAGGAGTCGAGACCGCTCACCCGTCTTCAGGCATGAGGAGCGCGGTGGACGCGGTGGAAATGGTGGAGGCGGAGGTGACCCCGACCTGTATCACAATCTGATCAACGATGACTATAGGGAGGATCAGCGCAATTACAATCCACGGAATAACTTCAATAATCGTCCATTTCGGCGAGAGGATAATTTTGAGCAAAATCGCAACAACAGGAACAACAACAACAGGGACAACGACCGAGGTCGAGGAGATCATCAGGATAACTTTGACAACGATCAGCGTTGGAGGGACTTTGAGAGCCGCGAACGGAACTCCATGGAGAGGTCGGAACGGTTCCAGGACAGGGAGCCGAAGAGGCCCTGGAACAGGAACTATTCCAACGAACACGATGACAGGGGCAGGAGTCACGAGAGGATGAGGTGAGATGATGAAGAAATTATCCCGGATATCTTTAATACCTAATCCTTTTCCCACATAGTCGTCCCCGAGATAATCGTCCTAACAATGGTAATAGCAACATGTCGGGTCATAGTCGGGAACGTGAACGGGATTGGGAGCACGATAGGGATCAGGATTGGAATCATGACCGAAATCAAGATCGAAATCAAGAACGGAATCAAGATCGGCATAGAAGAGGCTCTTCCGAGGATGACCTGGATGAGGGACAGATGCGCAGGAACAAGAACGGAAACCCCCAGGAGCCCCTCAACATCATAATAATATTGGGACTGACCATGGAAATAACCAGGGCAGATGTAAGCCTATAAACAATATCCCTAAGCCAAAGACACTAGAAGTACTAAGACGCCGAACGCCATACGATTTTTTTGCACACGCATTTTTCGCTTAGGCGGTAGCAATGCAGCCTAATCCGTATGTACCCACACACACACATACGGTTGCCATGGAGACTGAGAAAGTGAGCGGCTATAGAGCGCGCTCTCCATGGCATAACTATAGTAGGTAGCCTAATCAGCTCCGATGAGGACTCTTAATATATTCAGAGACATGCGCTAGAAAGAGATAGCAACCGAACGACAACACAAATAGAGTCCTCAAAAGAGATCAGTTCTCTCGACGAGGCTTTTATATTTATGCCATGCGCTCAACATTGTGAGAGCGGGACACTGCGAGAGCCTCGCCCAAAAAATGAAAAATTGGCTCGCATATTGCAAATCAAATGTATTGTCGTTACTCATCTTAGTACTTTTAGTGTCTTTGCCCTAAGGCACCATTATCACATATAGCTTATTCTTTTTTAGATCATGAGCGAACTGATTAAGATGAACATGGAGCCCGCATGCATTCGGATTATACGGAAACATGGCAAACGCTTTTGCCCCGACACTGCGGCCATGCCCCAGCAGCAAAGAAGTAAGTACACGAAGAGCGGAAAAGCGCGTACAGCTAGCGGAAACTCCATATGTTACTTATGTACCAAAAACGAATTTAACCCGGCCTCAGAAACGAAAAAGAAATACAATTTCCAAAAAAAAGAAAACAAAAATGTTACAAACCTATCGAAACATTCAACATTTTTTGACGAAACCATTTTGTATCTGCTTCTATCCGATAATCTAGATTCATCACGCGGTATAGCGTTTGTCGAGTTTACCACCGTTGAAGAGGCGAAGCAATGGATGGAGATTACTCAGGTAGCCGACGCAATGAACCAGAGAAACCCCCCCTTGCACCTTTCAATCTGTCAGCCAGCAGCCAAGGATCTTCCCTGGGCAATGAACATGAAACCAAGTGTTTCCACAGTTTCTTTGTTTTTCCATTGTTTTTCCTCTCAAAATCTTAACTTGAAAAGAGGGACCGTAAAAAAAGAGATATATTTTTATTCCCTTGCAGGGTATAGTTTTGCCATGTGAAGAAGACATCTGCTACCCCATAGAGTATATATATTTTTGATCAGCATCACCAGCCGAGTCGATCTAGCTTTGTCTGTCTGTCCGTCTGTCGGTTTATACGCAAACTAGTCTCTCAGTTTTTGAGCTATAGGGTTGAAACTTTCAGGATAGTCTAATATCTTTTGCAAACAGTATATATGTAAGTCGGAACGACAGAAATCGGCACTTTGTTAAAATTTTAATAAAATCGGCCAACTATATGATATGATAGCTACTATATAATCATATATGCGAAACAGGGTGTTTCGTGTAATTTATTCTCTTAGTATCAAAATCTTGCTTAATAAGTAACAAATTAGCTGCAAGGGTATATTAATTTCGCTTCTCTTGTTATTTTTTTTTTTTTTAATTTTATATTTAAAACAATGTCTAAAATATAAGTTATCGTTTGATTAAAGAAAACAAATTTAACGGTTAAAATTGCTTTAAACAAATCTAACGGTTTTTTAGTTAAACTTATAATAACTACGGTCCCTGCTTGAAACACTTATTTCATATTTAATGCCTTGGGGAAGTTCCTTTGGGAGATCGTCGTCGTCGTCGTCCGCAGCAACAACAACAGCGTCGCGTTACGAAACACAGAAGCAATCTGGTGACTGTGTAGAGTGTACAAAAAAAAGGAAACTGCTTTCTCAAAGATTCTAATCTTCAATATTTGTGTTTTTCTCTCTCTTTTTTCCATGTCTGCTGCTCCAGGGCATTCTCAAGTTGGGTGAGCATCGGTTGACCATGCAGTACAGCCACACACGTATCCAGGATTGGAACTGCAGCAAGGTGGGTAGAACCAAAGGCGCCAGAACTACTAAGATGAGTAACGACCATGCACTTGAATTGTCATATGCAAGCAGTTTTTTAGTTCCTGACAAAAATTGCATTCTCTCCGCTCTCATTAAGTTGAGAGCGTAAAAATTAACAAAAAGTTTGCGCTTGCATGTGTGCATACCGATGAAGAATGCGTGAGAATACGTGTGGTGCAGTCGTTGTATACCTACCTCAAGAGCGCGCTCTCTCTGGCAAAGAGAGCCTGGATCCAGCGCTGGGTTCTCCACGAAAAATGCGTGTGTTTATGGCGTGCGTCATCTTAGTAAATACTGCGTCTTTGGTAGAACTCTTAAAGGAGATAATTCCATGATAACCCTGTGATTTAATACCCATTCCAGTGTGGCGTCTGCAACTTCAAGTTTAGATGCTATTGCTTTGTGTGCAAGACATCCCGGGAAGAGGCCGAAAGCGTGGGCGGCAGCGAGGGCGTGGACGAAGTCAGCAGCATCCTCACCAAAAGTATATAGCCAAGGATCCCTCTAAAACTTAACGCAGACTTAAAGTAAACCTTTCCCATTTGCAGAGATCATGCTGCGCAACCTGGACGCCTTGACAAACGAGGAGGGCGTGCTCACCGCCCTGCAGCAGCACCTGCCAGACCTCACCAAGACGGTCAGCAAGGTGTTAATAAGTCGGGACACCCTGACCCAGGCATCTCGGGGCATCTGTTACCTTCACTTCGACACGCTCATTGACTCCATGAATGTTCACAATGGCTTGACGGCACTGAATCCACCTCTAATGCTGGACGACCGACCTGGTAGGTTATATAATCTGGACATTCTATCCTTTATTTTCCATATTATTTGCCTTTCTCTCCCGCAGTTGCCATTACCTATTGCATTGACTCGGAGGAACACCCCACAGTCTCCAAGGATGCGAATGCAACAGCCACCAAGGCCAGCGATGAAAGCCATCCCAGTAGAGACATGGCAGCCGTATCACCCTCGGGTCTGGGTGGCAGCTACACCCTGGCGGATGTGCCACGCCTTGCCGAGTACAGTGCCTCGCTGTACGCCTCGAATCCCGCGGAGCAGGCGCACTACGTTCAGTACTACACGGACTTCTACACTGCCGAGATCAGCAAGAAGAGCGGGGATCCCCAGCTGACGGAGGCGAACTCGGGTGCGGCTGTGGCCCTCTCGGCCATACAGCGCAAGCAGAAGAAGATGAACAGCATAGAGACCACGATCACGGCGGCGGCCACAGCAGCTGCCCAAGCAGCCGCCGAGGTGAAGGCTTCCTTTGCCTCCCAGGGCATGAGTGCTGCGCCCAGGGGAAACGATGGCAAGACTTACCGTAAGTGAAGCAGATATCTGCAGGATAGCTGTAATCCTCAGCTAACATTCCTCCCCTGCCTGCAGCCACTCCCGATGTGTCGCAGTATCAGTATGATGAGACCTCCGGCTATTACTACGACCGCACCACGGGCCTCTACTACGATGCCCACTCCCAGTACTATTACAACAACGAGACGGGCGCATATCTCTACTGGGATCAGAAGAGAAGCACCTATGTGCTGGCCACCCCTGCCTCCACGCAGGCAGCACTCCAGGAAGTCCTTGCCGAGGCCGAGCTGAAGGAGGAGGATGCCAGGAAGGCCAAGGAGAAGGACAAAGAGGGCGGCGGCAGCGGCGGTAACAAGCACGACAAAGTCAAGGTGGCCAAGAAGATAGTCAAGGACATGGAGAAGTGGGCCAAGCAGCTAAACCAGAAGAAGGACTACACGGTGGTGGCCACGCCACAGCCAATTTTACAGAACAATGAAGGTCCCAGCACCTCGCGGGGGTCACAGGGCGGTTATGCTGACCTGGGATTCTCCATCTTGGAAAAGAAGGAGAGGGCCAAGCTCACCGACTTCATGGCCGGACCCCCAGGAACAAATAAGATTGTGAACGCCTATGGCGGAGGATCGGACTCTGAAGAGGAAGGTGCCGGCAACTTGCAGGGCGCACAGAGTTCAATGGCAGCTGGAGCTGGCCAGGGAAGTGCGAGCGTCGACGAATCGGACTACGTGGACTTCCAAAAGTTAACCTGTCAGCTCTGCAAACGTGCCTTCCAGTCGCTGGACATTCTGCAGAAGCATCTGAAGATGTCCAATTTGCACAAGGAGAACCTGGCCAAGCTCAACCAAAGCTCAGGAAGCGCCGGCATGGACGAGGGCCTGTCGTAAGTGGAGTTTTAATGTTGAAAATGCACCAAAAGCTGGGCTAAATTATAACTTCTTTCGCAGTTATCGCGATCGTGCCAAGGAGCGGAGGCTCAAGTACGGGGAGAGCGATCCTCCGCCTCCGAATCGCAGCAGGGAGCGCTTCGAGCAGGAGATCAAGACCTTGCAGACCAGGCAGAAGGACAACTCAGGACCGGCTGCCGCCATGCCCATCAGCTCAAGTAATGTGGGCAGTCGTCTTCTGCAGAAGATGGGCTGGTCAGAGGGTCAAGGCTTGGGCAGAAAGAACCAGGGCCGCACACAGATTATAGAGGTGAGAAAAGATTAAACCAATACCAAGACGCTTTAGTTACTAAGATGTCGCACTGAAAAATTGGCTCGCATATTGCAAATCAAATATATGGTCGTTACCCATCTTAGTAGTTCCAGCGTCTTTGCCAATATTGAAGGTAATTAGTAATATTTTATTATTTTTCTTGGTATTTCCAGGCTGAAGGACGCACCAACAATGTGGGTCTGGGCAACAAGGCCGGAAACATGATACCGGGCAACGACTACAAATCCTACATCAAGAAGATGATGAAGCAGCGCTATGAGAATGCATGAGAAGAGGTTAATTCTTAAGCGAATAACTATTTTCTCTGCAAACAGCTTGGCAAATGAAGTCTTCTGCCTATTGTAGCCCCATTTTAATGGCAAATATTTTCTCCTTAACATTTTCTGGTTTCGCCAAAAACAGATGTTAAAATTGTTACAGTGAATCATGATATAAACCATACTCTTGGTTTAGATCCTGCCTTGAATTTGTCAGGGAGACGTGAAAAGGTCTTGAATAGCTAATAGTTTTATATAGATTAAGTTATGAGTTATGTTTAAGTGGAATTCACTCTCATTTAATTGTACAATAATAAAGATTAAATAATATCGCAAAACTCGAGTGTTGTGTGATTTCCCCAATTCGCTTAGTACTGTTTATCAACACCAATAACCAATAACAAAGGCTATCCGGGTAACCCTAAACCTTAAAAAATTTTGGAAAATTGGTTAACGCCTTTTGTAGCATGAAATTCCACGTAAAATAATGAACTTGGATAGACTCTTGTCGCATTTTTGTTATTTTGCCATAGGTATGAAGATGCTGGGCTACTTGAAGGTCCTTATGCTACCCTGTCTCCTGGCCCAGATACTGGATACGACCAATGGGTTTGGGGTTTACGGAAGATGATAAAAACCCATTGTCCACGGCATGCTGTAGACTATGTAGATCAGGGGTATTCCTTAGGCCAAGTCAAGAAGAAGAAAATAAATGGATCAGTTTGAGTTTTTGTCAGGAAAATATCATCGAACCCTTCATCGGTAAACGTTTTTGGAGCGACATTGACCACTGATTAATTGGTCGAAATCTTGCCTGACCACTTTCTTTCTTGTTTGTATTTTTAATGCATCATGAAAAAACTTGATCACTGATTACTGATCCATTACATCATCACTGATGTATGTTGTTTGTGTTATTTCAAAACCTAAAAATAAAAAAAAAACACTTCTTAACGAGGTAAAAAACTAGTGACGATCGCACCTTCAACATACAAAAGTTCTAATATCAACATTTCGAAAATGTACTTTTTCGGCACGTTGCAATAGAAAATGTCTATGAAGGAAAAAAGGCTGGACTAGTTTTTAAGATCTTATCCACACGAGCATTTTCTATTGTTGGTGTATTACTCGTTATGATTGGACGATCACAGAATATTTTCATTTATTCCTATATATATAGTAGTCGCCTTCGCACACTCTCCTGGTGCGCTTCGTCACTACGTGGACTGCCGTCCACTGTGATAAAATGCTCTTCCAAAGGGTAAAAGATATGACAAAGTTAATAGCTAATGTTCTGATATTACGAATTCATATTTTTTTAGATTGAAGAAAAACTGTAAATATTCCCGCTGTGAACAATAATATAATGACTGTTATTTATTATTATTTAAAATTAAATTAAAAGAATAAAAATTCTATATATTTGGTATATTTTTCAAACTTAAATGGTATAAAAAGTATATTTTTCTAGAGCTGGACAGTTTAATAATTAAACTTTAATTTATCAATAATTCTACCTATCGGTCACACTGCTATCGATAGCATAAATACTGTTCTGTTAATTCTGTGAATGGCAAAGGAGGCGAAGATTTTTCCGATTTGTGTTTTCCTCATTGAATTCGATTTGTTTTCGTCTCAATGAATAAAAACTGGCAAGCAGAGCGAGTAAGTTAAACTACTTTTCGTATCCTGCATCCAGAAACGTGACAAACAAGTAAGAAACCCAATTGGCTTGAGGACCAAAATCAGAGACAAGCTGTAAACTAATTAGCATCAATTCATTCGCATTAGATATGGATTCTCGTTATGGTCGCAGCTTTTCCGGGTCCAATAATAACGACAATGATCTGGGCCACAGGCGATATAGTCGCTCTCGCTCCCGCTCCCGCTCCCGTAGCTATTCCGGGGCCAATGGAAACGGCAATGATGTGGGCCACAGGCGCTATAGTCGCTCCCGCTCCAGGTAAGGATGGTGTCTATATGGATTAATAAATGCTTTAATGCTGTTCCTTTTGTTTCCAGAGAACGCAATAGACGCCCTCAATCCCGACGCAACCATGGCTCCAGTCCAGATCGTGATCTCTACCGTGATCTGATCAACGATGATTACCAGGAGGAGGAACGGAATTATGGTTCGCGTAAAAACTTTGACCACCATCACCGCCAGCATCGTAGTAAGGATGACAGCTATGACCGCCATGAACGGGAGCATTATGAGCGCCGTGAGCGAAACAGTAAATATGACCGCCGTGAACCGGACAAGACTGACCGATGGAAGCATGATTGCTTCGATCCTAGCGATCAGGATAGCCATGATCGCAATAACCGCCGGTTAAACCAGGAATGGCAGTCGAGGGATCGTAGCTATGACGACTATGATGAGGAATTGGAGCGCAGCAGGTGAGAAATTACATATATATTATGGGATAAGGATCAACTGGAAGGTACTGGAAGATATAGAGCAAAGGATATTTTACCATAGTATAGGACCGCATAAATCAGGGGTGTAGAGCTAGAAAAAAATCAAACCCAGAGTGAAGAATAGAAGACTAATGAAATGGATAAAATGCCTAAATTTATCTGTTTAGTTTAGAAAAATTTATTTCCTTTGATTTGATTCCAAGAGATCGAAAATATCTGAGTATTGAATTAAGGTTCTACCAAAAACAATAGAATTACTAAGATGAGTAACGACCATAAATTCAAATAATTCATTATGTTTAATTGCAGTCGCGGCGGCACTGAATATCGTCAAAATAATAATAGTAATAGCAATGACAGTACTAATGACAGTCTCAAGGATAGGGAAACGGAGCGTTCACGCGAAAGACGCTATTCCTGGGACGATGACAGTAATGAGAAGGACATCACCACCGAGGCGCTCAACAACATCATCCTCTTCGGCCTGCCGAAACACACCACAGAATCAGACGTAACATCTTTAAAATAATTATTTCAATCAGAAATTACTGCAAGTATCACTCACAGATCATGGCCGAGCTAACCAAAATCAACTTGGAGGCCACTTCCATACGCGTGATGAGGAAGCTGCCAACAGGTGGGTTACATTTCCGCGAATTAAATATGATTATGATTTACATTAGTGATACAAGAAAATAAAAAAGAATAAGCGTGAGTATTGTGTGACCAGGAAAGTGCTCGGCAAAGGATTTATGCAAATCCAATTATACTTGGCTTACGAGACATCAGCATCCAAATTCCTCAAAAATAATATTCCTAGAAAATATAACAAACAGATCCCAATCAAAAAACACTCCCCAAAAATGTTACAATGCTATTAAAACAACCAACAACATTTTTTGACAAAAACATTTTCGTATCTGCTTCTATCTAAAATTTAGGTGTCTCACGCTGTTTTGCATTTGTCGAGTTTAAAACCGTTGAGGAGGCGAAACAATGGATGGATTTGACCAAGGTATCCACTACAAATCACAAACAAGAACCATGAATCCTCTTGAATCAGCCAACAAAAAATGAAACGAAAAGCAATACGCGAAAGCATCGGCATCGGCAGCTATGTCTTTGAGTTTAGTTCTTAGAGTTCCTTTCTATCTGTAAAAGCTTTTCTAGTCCAAAAAGATGATCCCGTGACGAGAACTGAACTCAAAGCCATTATTTCAGACTACGGAGAGAACCTCAGCTGCACTGCAAATCGGCGACATTTGCGCGTTGCCCCCCACAAAACACAGAAGCAACCAACCTGGTGACTGTGTAGTCTGTGAAACTTATGATTAGCCCGTTCCAGTCACTAATTCAACGCCACTCTCTTCTGTTTCCTCTCTCCCGGACAGGGCGTGCTCCACCTGGGCGATCATCTTGTCACCATGCAGTATAGCCACACACGCATCTCGGACTGGACTTGCGTCAAGGTGAGTTCAAATTAGAATTCAAAGTTATATACACTCTATAGGGGATCCGTTGGTCTTGAAAGCTTTTTAAGAAATAGAATTACATTTTTTAATTAAAAACATTCAGGAATGTTACAAAACTATCTGTGTTTTCAAAATCCCCATGAAATTCAGTCCAAAAGTATGCTACATAATGATAAATAACAAGTTTGCATAGTTTTCGACACCTTTTATATTTAGTAGCAGCGATTTCGGTGACCTCCCTGATTCCTTTTTTGTATTAATCGCTTAATTTAGCATTTTAAAAATAACGATTTAGAAATACGCCAGAAATCGCGGTGGTTTCGAAATTACTTGAAGTGCAGTCTAAAGTGCACTAGAAAATGTTGAATAATAAAGTTGCATACTTTTATACACATTTATGTATTTCATCATCATTTCATCATTAGCAATTTCTGTAGCCTGATTTTGGTTTTTTATATTAATCGTTTTATATCTATTTATTATAATATTAAAAATAAGGATTGGTTTCTTTTTAAAAACGAATAAACCCAAGAATTATTCTGTAATTCCTCCTGAATTCTGTCTAAAGTATGTTAATGTTTCAAAATGCCGGTCTAAAAATATGCTACGAAATGTAAAAATATCTCTAATTTTTGACACCTTTTTAATTTAGTTTGATCGATTTCGGTGTCCATGATTCTTTTATCATATTAATCGCTTAAATTAGTCTTTTATTTTAATTTTAAAAATATTTATTGATTTTTTAATTTACTTTGAGTGATTTATTTTGCCGCGCTTAGTCGGTTTTTGTTGTTGTAAATGTAACTCTTCATTTTAATCTTTACTTCTTAAAAATAACTGTTTATATATTCCTTAAACGTTGCTATCCAGACTGAACATTCCTTGCAAATATTGTGGCAGCGTCCGAGGATAAAATAATCAATTAGAGTTTTCGTAACCTACCTGTTGGTTGATAAATATTTAAATTCGCTAGCAAATAATATTTGCTTACTTTGCACTCCTAAAAATGGTTATAATTAAATAAGTCCGGCTATTTTCTTCCAGTGTGGTGCCAGCAACTTCAAGCGCCGCTTCAAGTGCTTTTTGTGCAGCTCTACGCGGGCGGACACCGAGAAAGCAGTTTCCATGGAAGACGAGGGCAGCGACGAGATCAGCCGCATTCTCACAAAAAGTATATCCACCATGAGCAAGCTCTCTTTCAATATGCCGCTCTCCCCAGCCAATTATCTAACATAGATAAGTTCCCCACTAACCTGCCACGCTTTCCTTAATGCAGAGATCATGCTGCGTAACCTGGACGCGCTGACAAACGAGGAGGGCGTGCTCACTGCCCTCCAGGAGCATTTATCCTCCGAACAGGCAAAAACAGTCAGCAAGGTGCTGATCAGTCGGGACACCTTGACGCAAACTTCGCGGGGCGTCTGCTATCTCAGTTTCGACACTCTCCTTGACTCGATGGAGGTGTACAACGGGTTGACGGCCTTGGTTCCGCCTCTCCAACTGGACGGCCGAGATGGTAATTCCAATCTTAATTTCAAATCCATTTCCTGCAACTCCTAAGCTCCTATTCTTCTCAGTAATAATTACCTATTGCAAGGACCCCGAGAATCGTCCAGCGCCTCCTAAGACGGAGGCCAGTACAACTCGCTCTACCGTGGGTATTACGGCCATGACTGTCTCGGGCCTGAGTGGCAACTACTCCCTGGCCGATGTGCCACGTCTTGCCGCATATAGTGCCTCCATCTACGCCTCGAATCCCATGGAGCATGCCTATTATGTCCAGTACTACACGAATTATTACACGCAGGAAATAGGCATGCAAAGCGGCCCCAACTTGACGGAGGCCAACTCGGGAGCTGCAGTGGCCCTCTCGGCCATACAGCGCCAGCAGAAGAAGCAATCCTGCCTGAGCATTGCAGCCATGTCAGTGGCCGGAGCAAAGGCTTCCTTTGCTGCCCAGGGGCTGAGTGTGCCAAAGGGAAACGATGGCAAGACTTACCGTAAGTGAAGAAGATATCTGCAGCAGGATAGCTGCAATCCTCAACTAACATACCTCCTCCTGCCTGCAGCCACTCCCGATGTGTCGCAGTATCAGTATGATGAGACCTCCGGCTACTACTACGACCGCACCACAGGCCTCTACTACGATGCCCACTCCCAGTACTATTACAACAACGAGACGGGCGCCTACCTCTACTGGGATCAGAAGAGAAGCACCTATGTGCTGGCCACCCCTGCCTCCACGCAGGCAGCGCTCCAGGAAATGCTGGCCGAGGCCGAGCAGAAGGAGGAGGAGGCCAGAAAGGCCAAGGAGGAGAAAGACAAGGACAAGGAGGCCGGCAATAAGCCTGACAAAGTCAAGGTGGCCAAGAAGATAGTCAAGGACATGGAGAAGTGGGCCAAGCAGCTAAACCAAAAGAAGGACTACACGGCGGTGGCCACGCCGCAGCCAATTTTGCAAGATAATGAGCTCCCCAGCACTTCCCGGGCCTCGAAAGGGGGTTATGCTGATCTGGGATTCTCAATGCTTGAGAAAAAGGAGCGAACCAAGACCGCAGAGATTGCGCCACTGGCGGGACCACTGGCGGGACCACTGGCCAAGGCCGTCCAAAGACTATCCGAGGACTCGGAGGACGAGCTGTCAGCTGAACCCTTACTGGCAGCCGGATCCAGCGCCGCTTCTCGCAGGGGAGCTCCAGACGAAGCGGACCTTGTGGACTTTCTAAAACTAAACTGTCAACTCTGCAAGCGGGCCTTTCCGTCGATGGACGTCCTGCAAAAGCACTTGAAGATGTCCAGTCTGCACAAGGAAAACTTGGCCAAGCTCAATGGCCAAAGCTCTGGAGGCGCTGCCATGGACGAGGGCCTGTCGTAAGTAGAAATGAATATATTGCTAGGCTATATACTAACTTCCTTCTCAGTTATCGTGATCGTGCCAAGGAGCGGCGTCTGAAGTACGGCGAGGGCGTTCCACCATCTCCGCCTAGCAACAGGGAGCGCTTTGAGCTGGAAATCAAGGCCCTGCAGGCGAGGCCAACGAATAACTCTGCCTTGCCTATCAACGGCAGCAATGTGGGCAATCGCCTTATGCAGAAGATGGGCTGGTCAGAGGGCCAGGGCTTGGGCCGAAGGAACCAGGGTAGCACAAAGATTATAGAGGTAAAGGAAAATGTTACCAATATGGAAGGTAAATTGTTTTAATTATTTTTTTTTATTTCCAGACTGAGGGACGCAACAACAATGTGGGCCTGGGAAACAGGGCCGGAGGACACATGTATCCCGGCTGCGACTACAAATCCTACATTAAGAAGATGATGAAGCAGCGCTATGACAACGCCTAAGAGTTCCTTAGAATATGTTTCTCTCCATTCCCCTTTAGACTTGATGTAATTAGTTAATTGCCTACCTTAACTTTGCATCCTTAACTTACTTCACCTGTACTGAAGTAGAAAAATGTAAATAGTTAATAAACAAAAGGGTGTCTCAATTATAGTTTTTTGGTCTGAGAAATTAAATACGGGCAAGCAAATAACAAAAAATAATGAAGAAAAACTAATATTAGTACACTTTGAGGTCATTTTTTAAATTAAAAGCTATAAATTGTCCCACTTAGTTTTTTATACCCTTGCAGAGGGTATTGTAGTTTTGCCATGATGTTTGCAACGCAGTGAAGGAGTCATCTCCGACCCTATAAAGTATGTATATTCGTGATCAGCATCACCAGCCGAGACTATCTAGCTATGTCCATCTGTCGGTTTATATGCAAACTAGTCTCAGTTTTTGAGCTATCAGGCTGAAACTTTCAGGATAGTTTTATATCTTTTGCAAGCAGTATATATGTCGGAACGGCCGGAATCGGACTACTATATCCTATAGCTGCCATGGAAACGATATGGAAAAATTTGCATATTTTTCAAGATATTCGAATGAAACTTTATTTGTGCCTATTTAATATAATTATAGCCACCTCCTATAAATATTATTGAAATCGGACCAATATATCATATAGCTGCCATAGGAAAGGTCGGTCTAAATTCATATTTTACATATGAATTTTACATTTTGCATACATGTTATATTTAACAAAGTCTGTTATAATAGGTAACAAATTATCTGCAAGGGTATATAAACTTCGGCTCTGTCCGAAGTTAGCTTTTCTTACTTGTTTAAATATTTCCTCGATTCCTAATGCCCAGTGTCATAGCTTCTTAGTTCTGTCTGTATTTTCAGTATTTTTTATTGGCGCAGTATTTTACCCGATTCGGTATGTGGTAACAATCGATAGGCGGTCACACCGATTGCGATTAAAAAACGTGCGCCGGCTTTTTTCCGCGTAAACACTTGCGATTTATTTGTTTTTCAATAACTCCTTTGGATATTTAGCTATAATTAATGAGTCCTCGAAATATTCCTCCGCTGACCTACAAGGTCGTGGCGGAATGCTCCGTTTCCAAGGCCCGAGCGGGCTTGATGACCCTCAGGTGAGTTACCTAAGCCTCCCCTTGGGGAAAAACACTTCCTAATCACAACAAATTGCACTCCACAGGCACAGTGAGGTAAATACTCCGGTCTTCATGCCCGTGGGTACTCAGGGAACCCTGAAGGGCATCCTGCCCGATCAGTTGATCGAGTTGAACTGCCAGATTCTGCTGGGAAACACCTACCACCTGGGATTGCGACCTGGAATCGATACGCTAAAGCTAGCCGGCGGCCTGCACAAATTCATGGGCTGGCCGAGGGCTATATTAACAGACTCCGGTGGCTTCCAGATGGTCTCCCTGCTGGATCTGGCCGAGATCGATGAGCATGGTGTCAACTTCCGTTCACCCTTCGACAACAGCCAGTGCATGCTGACACCGGAGCATTCCATCCAAATCCAAAATGCCATCGGCGCCGACATTATGATGCAGCTGGATGACGTGGTCAAAACAACAACTACGGGCCCCAGGGTGGAGGAGGCCATGGAGCGCACCATACGCTGGGTGGATCGCTGCATCGAGGCGCATGCACGGGATGACGACCAGTCGCTGTTTCCCATTGTCCAGGGCGGACTGGAGGTGCCGCTGCGGGAGCGTTGCGTATCCGCCCTGATGGAGCGCCAGGTTCGTGGGTTCGCTGTTGGCGGATTAAGTGGCGGCGAGAGCAAACATGACTTCTGGCGGATGGTGGATGTGTGCACCGGCTACCTGCCCAGGGATAAGCCCCGGTACCTAATGGGTGTCGGATTTGCAGCGGATTTGGTGGTATGTGTGGCCCTTGGCATCGATATGTTCGATTGTGTGTTTCCCACGCGAACAGCTCGCTTTGGCTGTGCCCTGGTGGATCATGGACAGCTGAACCTCAAGCAGCCAAAGTACAAAATGGAGATGGAGCCCATTGACAAGGACTGCGAGTGCAGCACTTGCAAGCGCTATACACGCTCGTATCTGCACCACATTGCCACCAACGAGAGTGTCTCCTGCTCCCTGTTGAGCATCCACAATGTGGCCTATCAGCTGCGCTTGATGCGGAGCATGCGGGAGGCCATCCAGAAGGATGAATTCCCAGACTTTGTCAAGGATTTCATGAAGAAACACTTTAAATCCGATCCCATTCCTGCTTGGATACGTGAAGCCCTGGCGGCGGTTAATATTCAATTGCCAGCAGATCCGGAGAAGGAGGATACGCCAGAGAAGCAAGCAAAGACAGAAAGGAAGCAGGAGCCCATCAAAAATGTTAGCCAAGAGGCAGTCACCAGCTAACACCAAGGCAGACCTTAATCCGTTGAAAAAGTTTGGAGTTTCTTGGCATTTGTATTTACAAACAATCTGGCTATTTGTTCTATTAATTAATCCTTAATTTATGTACGTACATATGTAAGCTTTATATACATGAAAAAATCATGTACATTTTTAACATAAGAACAATAAAAGTATAAACTTATTAAAAATGTCAGAAATTCATTAGAAATACATTTTAAAGGTATTACAAAAATATGATTTCTTTTCGAAAAACTTGCAATAACTTTATTTTTTGGAACGATCAGATGGTTTGGGAGCTGGAAGAACTACTACGCCTGGAAAATAATTGTTTTTAAATATATGTATATGAACGTTTTTACTAACTCCAAATCTAATCGGCCTAATTGAATACCCATAAATCGAGCACTTTATGCCAGATCATACACCGATCGTTTTTATTAGAAGACAAGTAAATAAGGTTGGCTATACAATCGGTTTTGCTATCACCGCTAAGACTTTGCTAAACTTTGCTCATCAATGTATCAATTAAATAAAACAACACAACTTTTTATTAAGTATTTTTAAGAAACCAATATTTCACAACCCCTGTGGATGGCCGACCACATAGTGACGATGAGCACAGACACGCAAAATGGAAAATCAAATTAAAATTTTCTGATAGTAAAAAGCTATATGTATATCAATTCAAATGTATTGCTTTAGAAAAAGATAATGCATTTTTTAAATTCTTAAAATTTGTTTATAGTTATTCGGCTTAGTGCTGAAGACGAAACTAGTTAAATTATTTGTAATTTATATTTGTCATTGTTACTATTAATCGTCACAAACTTTGATATTATTAATTTTTTAAACTTTTTTATAGTTTTTATCTTTGATTTTTAATTTTGAGAAGTCGCGTTTTTGGAATTGATTTCCTTCATACCTTTTCTTATATTTAATTGTAATTTTTTTTTTTTTAATTTCAATACTTTTCAATATTTTTTTTAGTTCTTGGACATTTTGATAGATATTTTGCGGCTTTATGACGTAAACTAAACTTTAACTAGTTTAGTTTATTTTATGTCATTTGTTTTTTGTAATTTTCTATTAATCCTCACAAACTTTGATATAAGTAATTTTTGGAGCTGAAGGTGCTATCGTCTTTTTTATCTCACATCGTTCACATGCGTTTTGCTGAATATCTAAATAAATTTTAGATCTCAGATCAAGGAATATAAATACCCCCATTTAGGGTATGAGAATACTGGTTTTCGATTCTGCTTTGCCTACATTTTGATCCGTCGCCACAAAAGCTCTCGACTTACCTATGGGAAAAAGCTCCGTGGGCCCAACAAGTATGACGCATAACGCAAATCGGTGGCGATCGTGGTTCTCGCGTGGAACGGCCGACGACGACCACCAGTCCAATTCAGTTTTTTGTACTTGATTTTCGTTATTTTTCCGCTCCTCCACCACGATCGTACGTACTTAGACTACATGTGGCGGCGGTCACGAAGAAATAAAAAAAAGAAATAGGAGGAGAAAAAAAAGAAAACAAAAC
Organism: Drosophila baimaii; assembly: GCA_018874675.1. NCBI lineage: Eukaryota > Metazoa > Arthropoda > Insecta > Diptera > Drosophilidae > Drosophila > Drosophila baimaii. The sequence continues at coordinate 18,855 of JAEIIU010057447.1, read as the reverse complement.
AGATCGTTAGGAGCGAGGCAGACCTCTCACTTTTAACTCGGTTCTCCTCGCGGGGCTCAGCTCTCTTTTTTGGGGGGGACGTCATGCGTCAGACTGGGGGGATCTGAGAGAGATCCAAGAGAGATCCAACAGAGAGATCCAACAGAGAGTGAGAGGAGGGAGAGACTGTGGCAAGTGGTGTGGAGTGGTGCTGCTGCCCGAACTGGTGCCAGTCGGTGGTGGATCGTTCAGTAAGTGCCAAGTGCGTTGTCGCCTCCACTGATCGCTGCTTATTTCTTCGGTTGTCGCGTCGTCGGTTGTCTAACGGTCTATTGCGGCAAATTGGCAGCGAGAAGCCCGCGCTAATAATAATTTAAAAATTCTACAACAAAAATATATATACAACAAATTGGAAAAACCTCAATCAGAGGATCGGAAATCCATATCAAGTATACGCCCCAATCACCGTCAATTGTAAGGAGTCCCCCAAATTTATTGGTTTGCAATGACAATTAATCACGGACTTGCAGTGTGTGTGTGTGTGTGTTATTGTGCGTTGGTGTGTGTGCCAGACTGCTGCTGGAGTGTGTGAGTGTGTGTGAGTGTGCGTGTGATCGCCTCGTATCGTTGCCAAATGTGGTCAAAGCAAAATAACAAAAATATACATACACCGCATACATTTAAACAATGCCGTAAACAATTGTGTGCTGTAAAGTGCTTTTTATGGACTTAAAGAAACAACAACAAAAAAAGAGAAGAAAAGTCAAAGTTGTCATCAGGATCGTGAACCTTACATAAAGTATACGCCAAGTATACATCTGCATGAGTCCAAAAGCCAATGATTTTCACGTTTTTTTCACGGTTGGTTCGCTCTTTTCGTCGACTCGAGAGCACCCTCCCCCACCCCCCCCCGTGCTCGTCTTTATTATTTATATTTTTTCTTTTTTTTTTGTATTTGCCATCGTTTTTGGCTTTGGCCTGTGTGTTTTTGAATTTTCATGGTTTCATTTCTTTAAATAAGTTTTATTTTTAGCATTTTTAGTTATTTTTGTGTATATGTTTTTTTTTTCTTCTTTTATATTTCATTCGTTCTCACCAAATTTCGCTGTTGCCCAGTTTGCCTGATTATTTTTCGAAATGTTCATGCCGATTCTTTGGAATATTCATGGGCTTTTTTCTAGACACTCTGTGTACACAGAATATGTGTGTGAGAAAAGTGTGAAAAGATTTGTTTAAATTTCGGTTAAGGAAAAGGTGCATATACAGGGTGGTATTAGAAATAAATGAAAATCGAAAGAGTGTATAGGGAAAATATAGATTTTGTTAAGAGAAATCTTTTAATTTAAAAAATAAGCCAGGTCTTTTGTTTATTTTGTGGAAAATAATAAAGTAATTAATCACAAAACAAAATACAAAATAATCCTTAAAGAAATAAACTATTAAAAGTCTTAAGAAAGCTTAGAAAATAAATTTCCTGGGATTTTTCCATGATGCTGTTGACTTCTTCCCCATTTTTTGCATAATTAAAATATATGCGTAAGTTCTTAGCTCATTTAATTTAACACTTCAAATTAGACACAAAAATTAGTGTCCGAAAAAAGCTATTATATAGCTGTCTCCTCCTCTTTATTTCTTGTGGTCATGTCTGCTTTTTATGGCACTTTTTCGGGTGTCTAATGCTGCCACTCTATTGCCTCATTTTTCAACCACTCAAATTTTTGCTGGCCACAATTCATAAATAAAAAGTAAACACACAAGGCAGCAGCCGCCGATTTTGATTGAAGGCATATAGCAAAAAAAATTGTATTTTTTGGCCTCCAAATGCTAAGTCTCAGACTCTGGTCAATACCAAAGTACCAGCCAAGGCAGTAAAAGCGAAAAGCCAAATGGCAACAAATTGCCACCAACAAAGAGTAGCCAAAGAGCCAACGAAAAAACAAAAAAAAATAAAAGAAAATTTCAGTGATTGCTGCTAATCATAATCACACCAGAATTTGTCAGTTCGTACCGTTAGTGGACCCTAGTGTGAACGGGGGGCTCTTCTTGTGCTTTGCGCTTCGTATTTATAAATTATGACACATTCGGCAGTTGAAGAGTAGAGGCGAAGACGGCTCTTCACCAGCCACTCTCTCTCTCTATATATCTCTCTCTCTTGGCCTCCTCGATAGTGGAACTATGGGTATAACTCTTTGAACAGCTGCTCGGTGGGCGGAAGACCCGGGGGCATGGCCTCTAACATATATGCAAAATTCGTCATTTCCCAAAGAGAGAACCCAGAGAGAGATAAAAGAAGACCAGGGGCAATTAAGCAAAGTAATTATGGGGAAAAGAAAACACAAGGAAATACACTTTCGCGCCTTTGTCTTTGCAATTGATTAATTTCATTTTTCACTCTCCTCGCAAGGCTAAAAAAAGCTTATTTTAATTATATAAATTAATGAATGCGCTTTAAATGAGCGGAAATTAAAATACACAGCTTAGCAGGCAATTAAAAACATTTAAGACATGTTACTTTAAATTAGCGAGTTGACTTGTGAAGCTGAGTTAAGGTATTTCCCAAAATTCTATATATTCTATATATTCCACTTATTTGTTTCAGTTTTTCTACAACAAATTCCACACTAGAAAAAAGGCAAACCAGCTGAAACAAGTTTTTCATTTTCATTGCCAGAATGCAAATATTTCGATGAGACAAAAATTAAAATTCGAAAATCTCCATCTATACAATATGTTCGCCTTAATAGTTATTCTATGCAAATTGTTGTTTGTTTTTGTGTTTGCTAAAAACCAAAATAAACGGAAATGGAAACGGCAGATTTGCACACACATATTTTGGTGCTTAGAAATCAATGATTCTCTTTTAGTCAAATTGGTAAAATTGGTATAAAAATTCCAGCGTTAAAAGAGAGGATCGCTCTAACCGGAGGAAAGGAATTACCCCACCTTCAGTAACAGACAGATCATTGTCCAAATTGTTCAATGCTGATTCACTTGTTAAAAACAAAAAAATTTCTCCAAAATCGAAAATGTTTAGCTGATGATTTTATGTGTGGGAGATTTTTACTGTTCGGCCAAAGGTAAAGACGCTTAGTCATTGGACCTATTTTTGCATCAGATTGCGGCTTAGAAACACCCACCGTGTGCCGTAATCTATCCATTTTTTTTTGGTCATCTAATGTTGCCTTGCCTAAACGTTATGGCAAATATTTGGATTCTTGTCGTACTCGTTTTTCTCCATTTTAAATTTTGCGATTTTTCGGCAGCATTTTGCCAAGTGTGGGTGAATAAACTTCATGGAGCTTGATCAGTTCTTTTTTGTTGTCTTTGTATTTGTTTGTCCGATTCCGAAAAGCAATACAAAAAAACAGCGACTGGGTTGACAATGAATGGGTTGTGCTTGTTGACTTTGAAAATACAAAATAATAACAACAACAAAAAGGTGATTCGAGCTTTACTCTTCGAGAGCGAGAGTGAATGGCTGCTGGACTTTGGTGATTTGGAGTTAAATAAGAGTCAGGAGGGGATCGACCTTGGAGTAGCAAATAGTGAGGGATAAAGTTGGGGTATTATGAAATACAAATTATTGGAAATTGATAGCTAAGAGCTAAGATCAGTCTAAAATGTTTATTACATTTCAAATATTAAAGGGAAGTACTTATAAAAATCTCTTATAAATATGGTCTTAATAATTGGTTTATAAAATGCATACTTCGTTGGAAATAATTATAATAATTTAATATAAATAAACTTAAATAATAATATACATATATATATATATTTGGTATACCAAAATACTCGACCTCGAGTTGGCTAAACCTCAAAGATTTATAAGTTATGTTTAATTATGTTCCCAAATTTCTTAAAATAAAATTCAAAACTTACTGTAGATTAAAAACTTTTACGATATTTTTTATTCGTTGAGGAAATAATTTTTAAAGGACAAAAATGTTTATTAAATTATAATTGTTAAAAGGAAATGCCTATTAAAGCACCTCGTGCATCAATGACTGGCTCCAAAAAGACATGATTCGTTTCTGATTTAAAATTTAAATTAATTCAATTAAGTAGTAAAAGATACAAAATACAAAATATATAAAATATACACACTTATTCTAAAGTCTGTGCATTGAAGAATGTTTAAATAATTTATTTAATAATAAGCTTAGAATAAACTGTAAATTTATGAACTTCCACTATATTTATTTTTTGTTTTGAAAGAATGTCTAAATAAACTATTTTAAATTGCCAAAAATAATTAACTCTGGCTTATAGAGCCGCAATTAAATATTATATAGGTTTAAGGTTTAGGAATTCATTTAACCAAGGAGACAAATGGCCGACTGTCGCATTAGTGACTGTTTTATCCACAAAAGTCCAGACCCCCGAGGCCTTTGACTTTGATCTCCAGAGCAATAAATATAAAATTTGAATAGCCCAACACACATAAATCAGGGGCAACAATTTGATATTCGCTTATTATTAAATTTTGTTACTTTTAATTTTATCTCTCCACCCCCCCTCTCTCTCTCTGTCTCTCGGACACAAACGTTAGTTGAAAATATTTGCAAGCGACACAGAGAGAGGCGGACACAAAATGGGAATTAAAGTTGCCGAGTCGGAGCGGGGCATTAATAAATCAAGTTCAATTCAATTAGTGCAATCCGGGGACGACACAAACATTTTCATTCCCTCTCCATGCCCCTCTCACCACCCCTATTTTTCATTTGGCCTCTCATAACCTACGACAATTTATAATGCTGCGCAGAAATAATGGAAAGACTGCGAAATTCAAATGCGAATGCAAATTCAAAAACGAAAATGAAAACGTAGCGAAATGACAATGAAAACATTGAAAAAGCAATTCACTAATAATTCAATATATGCGGGTATCCCATAAATTGTTAAACAAATGTTATTCTGTAATCAATAAATGAGCCAGTGTCTGGTGAATAATTTATGCGGAAGTGGAAGTACTCTCTCCACAAGACCGCCCACTCAGGAACAACGGGGAAACATGTTGTAATTGTCAGTTGGCTGGGTGGGGTCTTCGCCATAAAAATCGGCTTTATATATGCACTTATCGATGGCCATAATTTCGATTTCAGCATTTATTTTTTATTGTTCACCTTAAGCTTGTAATTTTTACACGAAACAATGCCAGCATATATTGCCAATAATTCAATGAAGAGCGATCAAAGGGAATTATTTAAATGTGTGCGAATATCTCAACAAAAAACATTCAATATAATAATCGCGGCAATGTGGCAAACGTATAAAACATACAATATAAAATATAATCCAATCCCGCCTTGCATAACCCATATATTTCATATTTTATTTATCTTTATTTCTGGGCCAAGCGAGAGAGCGAAAAACTTTCTTTGCGTAAAAGAAAAAGCTGCCAGAATGTTGGAAAAAATAACACACATATCTGCATATATGAGTCCCTATATCTATGGGTGGTGTTTATATTTTCGCGGTGTGACCTTGTCCCCGCCCGTTCGAAATCTTTTGGCGACTCGCTCAATCTGGCACACATTTGGCACGAATCGATGAACCGATCCGGAATAGATTTCACGATCCGCTGGCAAATTATATGCAAACTGCAGCTGACTAATGTCTGGAATGGAATGGAATGGCGCTGATCGCATCAATCGTCTGCTGTCAATAGCTCACATATCTTGTGTTGTCCCCCTTCTCACTCTTTGTGACATCTTTGAAATTGCAATTCAAGGCAGACATTTTGCTCAGCAATTTGGCATCGGATAATTCGTTGTTGAAAATTGTCAAAGCAACATGTTCACATATTCTCGTATATATATTTATATAAGCTTATGAAACGATATTCCAAGATGAAATCAGTTAAGCCCAAGGCTAAAATCAGTTTTGAGTATGGATTGCCGGCCTGAGTGTTGACATCTTGAATATTAATGAATATTCGGGATGCGATCTTGAACTTGAGCGATGACAGACCTTGCATGCAATTAGAGGTTGTGTTTATTGTGGATTATGGGATGTTAAGAAGTTTAAACAGCTAATAACACCGACTCTACAATAAGTGAATAAGTGACTCTTTGAGTCACACTTGTGGATTTTATACCTGGTATCCATAGGGTACCAGGTAGGGATGTATGTATGTATATCGAGATGTATGTATGTATATTGAGAGGTATCCATAGGGTATAAGTAGGAATGTATACCGAGAAGATATAATATATCGCAAAGAAATTTCGCGCTCAATAACATTTTAAAAATATTGTATATCAAAGAAGAAATAGAATATAATAAAAATATATAAAAATATGTTAAATTATCGAAATTATCCCAAAATATCGGAAAGATTCGAATAAAGTGATTACGCTTTTTCGAACTATATTTAAAACATCTTACAAACTAAATTTTTAAAATATTTAAAAATATGTTAAACTATCTAAATTATCAAAAAATTTCAGCAAAATTGCATATAATGTATTTTTTGTAAGGATTATATTTTAGAAGTTTTAAACCTTACTTTTTTATAACCTTTTTATATTTATTTCCAACAATGAATTTGGAAAATTCTACATATCAAACAGAATATCGATTTATCGCATATCCATACATCTTAAATTAAAATATCGGTTTATATGTTGGCGTTCGCCTCAAATACCGATATATTACCGATATATACTGTCATCCCTAGTACTAGGGATATAATCTCAGCTCCAACAACACCGATGCAACATCAATGTTGAAAACAATTAATGGTTGTTGCTTAGCACGTTTTTAACAATATTTGCTTTGCAACATTTTTCTGTGCATTAAGATTTAAGTATATACCTGTATAACTATATATATACCATATACTATATATACCATAAACTAGAGCCTAGACAAGGAGATTTAGCCATAACCATCTGGCTCTTTAATTTATAACACACAGGTTTGCCTAGCGGGTATCTTACAGTAGGGCACTTGTAGCTTTCTTAAAGTTCTAGTCCCTCAAAAGATATAAAATATAGCTGTCAAATATATAAAAACCTTGTTAAATTGCGCTATTCAATTAAATCTCAAATATCTGTAATTATTTTCCTTCCCGTTTACAATCTCATTCACCTGTCCCAGTGCAAACCGCAACTTTAGTTAGTTCCCTTTAGTTCTAGATGATCAAGGCGGCCTGACTGTTGTGGTCGAGAGCCCCATAATGTTATCAAAGTCGCCACTTGATTAACTTTTCAAGATGAAAGGTCTGGTGATCTGTTGTGGAATTGATTGTTTCGGGGAAACCGCTAAGTCGTAGCAGGAACCGTTTTATATTACACTTGTCTCCACACGCCTCTTGATAGAAATGTCAACTAATCAAGATCTAATGGACTTGACGCCATCCCAAAGGGGGGTATATCTCGGGCTGTCTCCGAAATATTCATAAATGTCATCGTCAATTCTAATTCAGATGGTTCAGATGGTTAAACTCAATTGGACACACACAGAGGATCTTTTAGATCTTTCAGAAATGTTAAGGTCAATGCAAATTGGCTCGCGAACAATTTTCAATTATGAATTCAACACCAGAAATATTTCGCTGTACATATAGGCGAACATATTTAAGTGTTTAAGAGACTTTCCTTGTTTATTGATGGCCGCTCTGTTTGTCGAATGCTTAAGAATATCAAACAATTGGATAAGTACGAAGAGCGCGAATTGAAATTCTATTTGACTTGAACTTGTATATTAAATCTCCTCGAAATATTCAAATTTAAAGTGTCCATCAGTGGAAAGGGTGAGAAGTGCGCATAGAAATGTTCCAATGTTCCGGAAAAAATACTTCTCTAGCTCTAGCGATAGGCGATCTAAATTTAGTGAAAGGCGTGGGCCGTTTTAGCATTGAACAAGACCAGGGTCTGTGACGCGTCTTATGATGATGATGATCCCAGGCCCGGCGGCCAAATGGAACTTTCTATACGCACCGATATACATCTAAATAAATATACATTTTTTCCCAATTTTCTTTTGCAGATCTTTTGCTGATAAAAGAGCCAACGGAACGAGCGAGAGATCGACAAGATGCATGTGCCATTATAGAGAGCGGAAAATAAAGGAAGGAAAACTTTGGAGCAGTATCATAGCAACTAAGGAGGTCCTGCAAGAACCTATGTTATATATGTATGATATTATATGTGAGTTATTATTTTTCTTAATTAGTAGTTCGTTTTTAATTATATTTCTTTAATTTCAGATCTTAGAGTACTACGACTTTGAGTGTTAACTTTTACCTACATACATAGAACCCGCTCATACACACAAAGAACCTACAATGGGTAAAGATTACTATAAAACCTTAGGGCTGCCAAAAACTGCCACCGATGAGGAGATCAAAAAGGCCTACAGGAAACTGGCCCTACGCTATCATCCCGATAAGAACAAAGCCGCCAATGCCGAGGAGAAGTTCAAGGAGGTTGCCGAGGCCTATGAGGTCCTGTCGGACAAGAGCAAGCGGGAGGTGTACGATAAATATGGCGAGGATGGTCTGAAGAGTGGCGGTGAGTTTATGAATATTTATAATATATTATAGTTGAAGCGTTTAGCGAACTTCAGATCATAAGATCGGACTAATTATTTATAGACACCACTATATGTTTGATCGAGCACACAGATAAATTGTAAGCGAGGCATCTTCGGACGTCTTTTTCGACCACAACCAATGGTCTCTTCAGCGAAGTTCCGCTTATGGATCATACTCCGCACTTTATATTATAATATTATTAGTAATGATTTATACTTTTTAATATTATCCTTAAATTTCTTCATTTTCAGGAACACGAAATGGCGGTCCCTCGACCAACTCCTTCACATATCAGTTCCATGGAGATCCGCGTGCCACATTCGCCCAGTTCTTTGGCAACAGCAATCCGTTCGCCTCGTTCTTTGACATGGGCGACAATCTGTTCGATAAGAACGTCTTTGATCTGGACACGGAACCCGACTTCTTTTCATCACCCTTCGGTGGCATTGGATCCCGTCACGGTCTCGGTAGTGCCTTCAGGTTGGTCCATCTCCCGTCTCTCCCCGAATTCTTGCTAATCTTTCGCAGGCCCTCTTTCAGATCACACTCCTTCAATGTGCACACGCCATTCAAGAAGGAACAGAAACAGGATCCACCCGTCGAGCATGATCTCTATGTGACGCTCGAGGAGATCTACCACGGCTGTGTTAAGAAAATGAAAATCTCCCGACGCGTCGTCCAGCCCGATGGTAGTTCCCGCAAAGAGGACAAAGTCCTGCAGATATCCATCAAGCCGGGCTGGAAGTCCGGCACCAAGGTCACCTTCCAGAAGGAGGGCGACCAGGCGCCCGGCAAAATTCCCGCCGACATTGTGTTCATCATCAGGGACAAGCCGCATGCGATGTTCAAGCGTGAGGGCAGCGATCTGCGCTACACGGCGAGACTGACGCTCAAACAGGTGAGTGTATAAATCAGTGGTCGTGAGGCAAAATATATATTTATGTGTTAGAATTGCATTTGTGTGAGTAAGAAATAGAACAAAGTGTCTAGATATGGGAAAAATATAGCCAACATTTTTTGTAAAATTGCATAAATTAGGTATTGCTCAAAGAAACATATTTTTAACTCCAGAAAGGACTATGTTTAGCCATCACTGAGCGCGTTGATGCATTGTTTACATTCTGCCAGGTACAAAAATTTGCTGGCTCGCGCGTCAGGGCTTTGGGCATCACTGATGTAGAGAAAGAGGGTCACGCTGCATTACAATGCAAACCATTTAAAAAAATTAGAAAAGAGAAAGATGTAGAATATAAGGGATGTATAGAATATTTACTAGTATTATTTAGGGTATAGAGTGGATGGGTTTTTTGTTTTAAAACTATTAGTAACTAAAACGTAACAGTTACAATATTTTTTAATGAAAAAAGTTTACCTTAAATAGAAATTTACTGAGAAAGTGAACGTTGCTAGTACGTGCTTCAGTGTTAGTCAAATTATTAAAAGGGTTGTCAAAAAGTTTAATTAATTTGTTAGTTAAATGGGTAAAATACTTATATGCACGACTGTAAATTATTACATAGTTGTTTTGTTTAGAAAAGACCTCAAGAAACGAGTAAAAAGTTAAAAGCTATAAGAGTGTGATTCGGAAGCTTTTAATATTATGAATACCTTTTAAAAATGAGATACCAGATATATGAAATAAGTCACACATTATGAAATTTATTCTTAGAAGACTTAAAAGATTTGGGGTCACCTTTTTATTAGATTTAACAACCAATTTGTGTAACCTCTTCACGCGAAACTTAAGGCCGCGCTTCGGAGCGATCTCTGTCAGATACAAGATATTCACCCGAGACCTGCGGTTGGGTTCTCACAGTATGGCGCCCAATTAGAGGCGCAGCCAGTGCCTAAATCAAATTGTAATGAAATCAGGCAGGCATTATGGTTATGGCAAATTTACCATATACGCGGTGACCAGACGCAGCACCGCAGCACCGAAGCACCCAGCCAAATTGGTCAACATGGTCAAGTTTCAATTAACGGAGGCAGAACAGAGATTGGAACAGAGATTGAGAGGTGGAGGTGGAGGAGGAGACACACGATTTTGGCCAGCAATCTGCTCTATAGCGGCTCCCACTGAGGTGTTAAATTTTTACACAGTCGCCAGCGCGCAAAACTTCGCACAACATTTTTTGTTTGTTCACTTAATATGGCAAATATGGTCAGGTCCAAAACACAAACCGAGAAAATATCAGCAGAATTTTGAAATACTCAAAACTAAGAGACAAACAAACTGAAATGACACGCCACTGAGTTTGCAGTCATGTTAAAATTGTTAATTGCATTAAGTAGATTAAATAGTTGACTTGGCTCGGTTGGGGATTTTTAACATTTTATTGCTTGTTAGTGCGACAAATTTAGTAAATACTTTTGGGCTTCTCGCTCGGTCCCCAGCACCGCTTATGGCATAGTTGGCCAAATAGTTTTGCTGCTTCTATTTTGAATTTATGAATTCCATATTGGTTTGGGGTTTTGAGCTAAAAGTGTCATGTTGTTCTTTCTATATAGAAGTATTTGACACGGTTATTTGGCTTGGCTTGGTGTGGTTTTAATTGAAATATTTTTGCCAACTGGCATTTGGCTTCGACTTAAAGTTGTGTCTACAAGTATTTTGTCACAGTCGTGTAATGTTAATAATGGCCCAAATTAATTTTAATCTAATATTTAAATTTATAGAGCACACACACACACACACTGGTTGCTTCCCTTTAAAGAGAACTTGCCAAAAACTGGTTAATTTAAGGCAATAAATCTTAATTTTTATAATCACATGCTTAACCAACTCTCTCGTAAGATTCTGTGTGTTTTCGCCTCAATAAAGTCAGCCGCCGCCATAAGGCAATTGAAAGCTCTCCATATATGTTCATCCACATAATTGCCAACAAAAATTTCAATTTTTTTATGTCATAATTTGTTGTTGCCTTCGACGACGACGACGACGACGCGTCGACGCTGCAGCAGTAAATTTAATGCGACCCATAAATTACATCATCGTCGTTTACGATAAAATTCAAGTCAATGAGTTTCGAATTAATTTTTTTCTTTACGTTTTTGGTATTATATTATATTTATGCATATGGCCGAATGATATATGGAGTTAGCAGAAATCTACAGCACGTTTCAAACGTGTAGGGTTTGCTTAAAGTTTTAAGTTCAATTACTAAACATGTGTGAATATTTTTTTCGATAAATGCGGTGCACAGAAAATATAATTTTGTATTAAAAGATAATCAATAAGATTTGAATATTTTATTTAAAATTATTAAAGTTGGAATATAATTTTTTTGGTTTCTGCCAAGTAACCTCATCAGTAGAGCTGATTAAACAATCCTTTGACTTTCGATTTTTACAATCTTAAAAAAAAAATCGATTAAATTGAAGAAACCACAATTTGTATTTTTCAAAACTAATAAGATAAATTTATATTAATATCATTTTCATATTAAATATACGTTGGGATAAGAACAAATCTCTGCTTATCCATTATTTCGACCTTTAAGAAAAAAATAACGATTAAATCGACTAAATCGATAAAACTACATTTTTACTTATCGAAACTTAAAATGTTAGTTCGTATTAAAATCATTTCCAAATATCAAAGACAACGAAAAAGAAAAATCTAGATCTAAGGCCCATTTGTTATTGTTAACCCTTTTTCCTAACCTATTCGAAATTTACGATAAATCGAAGCTTTCCATCGATAATATCGTTGTTGAAATCTATTATGTTCCAGCTCGTCTTACTCTACTTTGACGAACGATCGACCTAAATATTTTGCTTAGTTATTATTATACATTTTATTTATATATCACTTAGAATACTTGGAGTTTTAAATATATTTAAAGTTTAAATATTAAATTTAAATTTCCATACTGTTTTCCGTCTGTGTAAATCAATATCCATCGGGATACATATATTTTCGAAATGGAAATCAAATTTAACAATGCTTTTTGTTTTCGAGTGCCTGCGTCAGAATTCTCGCAAATGCAGCAAACTAAAATTGATGAACAATTCAAGGATGTACGAGTATGGCCAGGACTCACCAGCAGGACTAGGGAATGGTTGTGACTGATGGCCAGACGTTGTCTGCCCAATGGCATTGTCATTCGATTGGTAGCCTGGGTTGTACTGCAAAATCATTTGGTCCGAGTGGAAAGAGTCTAACAAAAAAAAAAAAACTCCAAAAAATAGGAAGCTCTATACAAAGGCATTGGATAGTCGAAAACTTCGTTTGCATTTTGATGACAGTTGTCAATGGGGAAGAGGAAAAGCATTTCGGGAGAGGGGCTTACAACAGAAAAAAAAAATGGCAGAAGAATAATGCTTTATGACATGCGATTGAATGTTGTTGATTTGTTGTTTTTTCTGCAGTGAAACTCCCGCCTAAACCTTCACTTTATTCAGCGAGAGTAATTGTCCAGGATAGAAAAAAAAAAAAAACAACAAATCCAGGAATAGCGAACATAAAGCGTAAAAATATATGGCGAAATTTATGTTTACTGCCTGAAACTTTCCGTTAAGCTGAAGCCGACATTTAGATTTATCATTCAGGCAACGATATAGCTTTGCAAACGAGTTCCAGTTTCAGTTTTTCTAAATTCTCTTTAGGCTCGAACCCCAGATACACCGCTGGGAAATGCTCACAAAATTTTATGGAAGCGCCCCATTCACGATTTTATTCCCTTTTTTCTGCTATTCCCTCCGTTTTGCTTCGACATTTTTTTATATGCTTCAGCTTCCGTAAAAGGTAGCAAAGTATTTAAGCGTTACAGATTTATATATACGTATGTTTTGGTTGCTTTTTTTTGTATTTTTGGCTGCGACAACATTTTCAACATTTCCATTAAAAAAATATTGATGTTGGTCGCCGTCATCATGGGGACAGGTTGTTATCGTTGTTTTTGTTGTCGTTTCTGGGTCTGTCGTCATCAGTTTATGTTGTCATCGCTTTAAATTCGCCAGTATTTTGCCGACTCAATACCCGATCCGCGATATAAAAGTACGCACAAACGTACTTATATATATGTATATATATATATGTGAGTATGTATATATATTTAAATATTCATAAGGTGTGCACTTTGGTTTTGTCGCAATTTATTTATGTTTGAAGTGATTTTTTTGCGCTGAATTTATATCTTATTTGTATTTTATTGGGTGAGGCTCCAGAGCACATTGACAACTATTTAACACGTGTCCGGCAAGTTCTTTGGTTACAAATCACTTGTGACAAGTTATGGCAGGGCATGAAATATATTATATCAGTCGTGGATAGGAATCTTGGGGATTGTCCGACTGTCCGGTTATGCGGGAATAGATCAAATCCCTTTTTTCTGTGTGTGTGTGGCTGTGTGTGCGACTCATAAATCATTGTTGAGGAAGGGTTTGACATCCCAGTTATTGGTTGTTTATGGGTTCTGAACGAGACCTTTGAAAAATGAAGGCGTTACCATGTTCTGAATGGTCGGAATGTGGCCCCCGAAAAAAGGATTACCGCGGACAATCTGTCATATTTCTGGGGGAATTTCTATGGAACGGATTAGGCTTTTGGCATATGCTAACAAGGCAAGTCAAAAGGAGATATCTATTGGGATTATATATTAATATAAGAATGCATAAATATATATATAAATTTATTTCTTTTTATGTCTTTTGTTTTCCTTTTTATACCCTTGCAGAGGGTATTATAAATTTGCCACGCAGTGAAGGAGTCATCTCCGACCCCATAAAGTATATATATTCTTGATCAGCATCACCAGCCGAGTCGATCTAGCCATGTCCGTCTGTCTGTCCGTCTGTTCGTCTGTCGGTTTATATGCAAACTAGTCTCTCAGTCGGAACGGCCGGAATCGGACTACTATAACCTATAGCTGTCATAGAAACGATAAGGAAAAATTGGCATATTTTCGCTATTTTTCAAGATATTCGAATGAAACTTTATTTGTGTATTTTTAATATAACTATAGTCACCTTCTAGAAATTTCATTGAAATCTGACCAATATATCATACAGCTGCTATAGTAAAGGTCGGTCTAAATTCATATTTTACATATGAATTTTATATTTATTATATATTTTACATTATACATGTTATATTTTATCAAAATCTTTTAAAATACAAAAACAAATTATCGGCAAGGGTATATTAACTTCGGCTCCGCCCGAAGTTAGCTTTTCTTACTTGTTTTCTTTATTTCTGTTATTTAATCTGTTGAAAGATAAGTTATTTAAATAGCTTAGAAAGTCTAAAAAAGGAGTCTTAAAATTCAAAATAAATCGAAAAAGGATTTTACTCCAAAAACAAACAAAGAATCTGTGGAAGACAATTAGAAGGCTGGGCTATACAGCTGTTCTTGGCATTGCCTTTCTAGTCATTAGTATCCCTTTGTAAGAATCTACCAAGTTGTGTTTAAGTCCAGTTAAAAAATCTTTTACAAGTTGCTTATTTATTATTTAAGTTTATTTATTGGTTAATTCATTAAATGGAACCTATAAGGGTTCTCTTTAACTGACTCATTGGAACTTACATACTTAATGACTTATCAAATGGATTTTATACCACTTTAGTCTTGCACTTTCTATGATCAATAGTTTTTCCAGGTATTAAGCTATATAGAAAGCAAAAAAAACTACTCAAAGATAAGATAAGATACGCATAAAGTACAGACAGTAGTTTATATAGTTTCTGAAAGCAAAAACCTTTAATTACACAATCTTTAACTTATCGAAAGATTTCCCCGAGGGGAAAACAGATTCAATCGGGCAAAGATTCAACCAAGTTCTTTGGAAATTAATTGAATAAGCCACATCAATGTCCTGGGTCAGACAAAACCTGATTGATGCCCATCTTTTAGTGGGCCAATTAAACAAATCGTATGTCAAAGAAGTATCAATGAAAGTGTCTGGACGAAAGGACCAAAAGGAAAAGCAAACAAAGGGAGCCGGCCAAATGGACGAGGACATCGAGGAATCGTGTCAACAACATGTTTAAACACGAATTAGGCAACATAAAAAAGGATTTACGAATGTTATGTTCGATACGAAGGCAAACACAGGGACCAAGCCAAGCAAAAGGCGAAGTAAAAGCTTCAAGGAGCCAGGCAAAAAATCCAATATTAGTGGTGGGCAGGGGGTGAGGGACACAAACAGGATTACCCGGAAAAGATTGATAGATCCCACTCGACAGTGGGACTCATGTGGTTGTGTTTGTTCATTTCGGGTTCGAAATTGAGTTATTGGCCGGGGTATTTGCTGACCATTTTGATTGATAAGCCAAGAACTTAAATAAATACAATAACATATAAATTTATAAATATATATATTTATGTTTTTTTTGCAGGCTCTGTGCGGCGTTGTCTTCCAAGTTCCTACCATGTCCGGCGACAAGTTGCGCATCAGCACCATGCAGGAGATCATCAAGCCCAATACGGTGAAGCGGATCCAGGGATATGGCCTGCCCTTTCCCAAGGACACCACCCGCAAGGGCGATCTCCTGGTGGCCTTTGATATCCAGTTCCCGGAGAAGCTGACTGCTGCCCAGAAGGAAGTGCTCAGGGACATGTTATGAGGGACTTGGCCACCACCACTGACGACTCAGACTCTCTCTCCCACACAGTCCGGTGGAATCGGACTTAGTCATCCCATCACACACTCAAAATACACAACACACTCAACACACACTCACTCACAACACTTGAAATCAAACCGAATCCATATATTTCTCTACGTTCTATTCATTGTTTAACATCGCATCGACGAGGTCTTCCCCCATTTTGCTTGTTTTTTGTGTTCAGATCTGCGCATTTTTTACAGGAACTCTTTATTAACAAATCGGTTTTGCTCATCGACGACGCGAACATGTTTGCATAATATGTATGTTGACCATAGTTATTATATCATTAATTCTTAATTTATTTGTCTAAATTAAAGCTACATTTAATAAAACTTAAATACACACTGAAACATGTGGTAGAAAAAACAAGCGAAGCCGAAAGAGTTTTATTATGAATTTATATTTATGCTGAAGGGGTTGTGTGAAATTATAATTTTATTGGGGCTTTCTGAAATTATTTAAATATACTAAATATACATACGTTGCACATTTATTTAAATATTAAATTTCACAATAATAATCTGTAATAAATTGAATTCAATACAATACAAAAAGGACAAAGCGGAAAGAGTTTCATAATAATTGTACATTTGTGTCAAATTGTTTGTGTGGCATTATATTTTAATTTGCGTTTTTAAAGTTTATTTAAATTACATGAACATTTTTTACATTTATTGAACTCTTAAAATTGAGAAAATAATTTGTAATAGCTTAAGTTCAATACAAAACGGAAAGCGGTAGAATTTTACCATAAATGTACATTTATGGGGGATGGTTTATGTGGAATTATATTTTAATGTAGACGTTCAGTGATAAAAATGAATAACTTTACCTTTTTTAAATATTGACCGTTTTTTTGCATTTATTTAAATCTAAAATTTGAATAAAATAATCATTAATAACTGAAATTCATTATTGTATATTGTATTCATTGTTGTATAATTTAATGTGTTTCTAAGACAGAGTTTTGGCAAAAGCATTTTTCACATATACTTTTATTCACATATCATATAAATTTATTACTTTTTTAAAAAGTATATGTTTTCTTTTGGCAAATTAATATTGAAGTCGTCTTTTGGGTCTGCGAACAATTTTAAGTGGGGTTATGACACTACATTGTAGTTTTCAGACTTAGGAAAACCAGAGCTTTAACGAGTAAAAATTTAAAAATGTATTTATTAATGCAAAGATAAGTAATACAAATTTAAAAAATATATAAAATATTTTGTGCACTTCTTATTATTAATAAGTTATTAAGTATAACAAATGCTCCTAAAAGTTTCACAGACACGAATTATAAAAATAGTATTATGACCAGCCTACCTTTACCAAAAGATGTCAGATTGTTTTTTCTCCGACGAAACTTTTAATGAATGAAAGCATAAATGTAGTGTCATACCACCATACATGATTTTATTTAATTAACAAATACAACTCCAGAACTGTGAAGTAAATTTATAACAGAACATGCATTATCTGTCAAGTCATGTTCCTGCAATTGTAAACTTTCCACCAAAAAAATAAGAAAAACAAGTAAAAGTGGAAAAGTGAAATTTTCGTTTGGTAATCGCAAAGCGTTTGCCTAATTAGCTGCCGCTTCCAGCCAGTCGCCACCCCTTGCACCCATAACACCCCCATGTCAAACGGAATGCTGCTCGTTAAGTCATTAAAATTGCATGAAGTCAAAACTTTATGGTCTGCAAAGTTTGCGTCAAAGCAGAACTAACCCAAAAAAAAGAAAGGACAAGAAAAGGAGCAAAGCTGGAGCAAGCCGAAAAAAAATTAAAATCGGCTAAAAGACTGGGCAGAAAGTCCGTTGAAGATGCGAGGAACCAGACCAACATCAAAGCTGGCAAATGGTAATTCGTTTAAAAAGAAAGCCAGCGACAGACGGGACATAGACATAGACGCATTTCATTTGCAGACAATAAACAGGCAGTAGCTCCAGAAATAGAACCAGGAGCAGGAGCAGGCAGGACCACCATCACCACCACCAACAACAAGAACAACAACAGCATCTGGAGGGCAAAGTAAATAAATTAAATTTTGAACAACTCTTTGCATACAAAATAGCGGGCAGGAATGCTTGGCCAAAAAAAAAAAGAAGATCCAGAAGCTTGCTCAGATTTCAAACACATGCCAGGAGACGGAGCTGGAGAGGCAGAAGCAGGAGCCCTGGCTGTGACCAGGATGAGCTGTGTGCCATGGATATGGACGCCGTCGAGTCGAGTGTTCGATTTGCACGTGCCGGGAACACTCCACAGACCTCTGGCGCTGACTCTGTAACAATTCGTTGCGATT
The DNA here is from genome assembly GCA_018874675.1 of Drosophila baimaii. NCBI lineage: Eukaryota > Metazoa > Arthropoda > Insecta > Diptera > Drosophilidae > Drosophila > Drosophila baimaii. The sequence continues at coordinate 421 of JAEIIU010057447.1, read as the reverse complement.
TTCCACTTATTTGCAGGAAAACCAAGAAGAAAAAAGTTGAGACACTTAGGAAAATAGGGTCTAAGCCTGGCTTAAATGTTGAAAAAAACTAGTGGTAATATTAGTAGTAGTACTAGTAGTAATATTATATTAAAAGGATGTTTAAAAATTGATATTTTATTAACTAAAATATATACGATTTTATATATATGTATTAGAAACGTGGCTTATGTGGTGTTTGTCATATAAAAGGAAGGGGTATCAGACGGGTAAAAACGGCCTATTTTCAAGATTTTTTTTTCATATAAAAAATTAAATATTCGGCTAAATTTTAAAGACACATATTTAATGAACATTTTCTGAAATTTTTGAGAAAAAAAAACTCAAAACTCCGCCATTGTGACGTCATTTCCGGCGAGCCCTCGAAAAAAAGGTACATTCG